>RCUC01169663.1:0-47894 GCA_003697995.1 Taxidea taxus jeffersonii
ACAAAAAAACCCCAAATAATCCAATTAAAAAATGGGCAGAAGGGACGGCTGGGTGGCTCAGTTGGTTAAGCGGCTGCCTTTGGCTCAGGTCATGATCCCAGCATCCTGGGATCGAGTCCCACATCGGGCTCCTTGCTCGGCAGGTAGCCTGCTTCTCCCTCTGCCTCTCTGCCTGTGCTCACTCTAACTAATAAATAAATAAAATCTTTAAAAAAAAATGGGCAGAAGACATGAACAGTCATTTCTCCAAAGAAGACATGCCAGTGGCCAACAGACCCATGAAAAGATCCAAATCAAAACTATAATGAGGGCTCCTGGTTGGCTCAGTCAGTTAAGCGTCCGACTCTCAGTTTTGGCTTAGGTCGTGATCTCCGGGTCTTGAGATGGAACCAGGAGTCTGGGTCTGTGCTCAGCGGGGAGTCTGCTCCTCCCTCTCCCTCTGCCCTTCCTTGCCCCAGCTCCTGTGCATGCACACACGCACGTGCTCTCTCTCTCTCTCAAATAAATAAAATCTTTTAAAAATAAAATAAAATGAAAATTTTAAATAAGTTGCATTGCATCTTGACATGGACAGAGTAACAGTGGTCTGCTCTGCTGGACAATATCAACTCCAGAAAAAGGAAACTTGGCAAGTTACCTGTTTCTCCAGTCCCACACAGGAGCAAGGGTCCCCTGATCTCTTAACAAGTCACTCATAATTGGAAGGCAAGTACCAAGAGTAGAAGTCTAGGTCTCATAAAAGTGGGCGGTGGGGTGGATGGACATGTGATTTCTTTTTTTTTTTTTTTTTAAAGATTTTATTTATTTGACAGACAGATCACAACTAGGCAGAGAGGCAGGCAGAGAGGAAGGAGGAAGCAGGCTCCCTGCTGAGCAGAGAGTCCGATGTGGGGCTCGATCCCAGGACCCTGAGATCATGACCCGAGCCAAAGGCAGAGGCTTTAACCCACTGAGCCACCCAGCACCCCACATGCGATTTCTTTTGTCTTTGTTCTACATTCACTAAGCAACTTCAGAGCTCATATTTCTCAAGTTCATTTTTCTGTTGGGATGGTCTTCCTATGAGCAGCTGTTAAATTTGACAGCAAAAATTCTCATTATAAATTAATACATTTATTTTCAGGCGTAAATGTGAGCTTGAGTAGCAAGAATCATTTTATCTAGAGCCTGATGACCCCCTCAAGTGAACTGACCGTGATGTCCCAGACACAGAAGACTGGAATATTCCAGCAACGTACAAGAATCCAGAACATCAGAGGTCAGCTTTCTTATCTACAATGCTAGAACATATTCATGGAGATTTGCCAAAACCACAGTCCCGTACTTAACTAAGTAATGAAGCAAGCTCTCCCAAAAAGTGTGCCATAAATAACACCCATCAAGTTTTCTTATATTTATGATTATTATATAGAGCAATGGAACAGGACACTTCTGAAATTAGGACAACATCTTTCCTCTACTTATAGTCACCATATGTCCTACTGAACTTCTTAGATTCGAGGTGGGGGAGTGGGGCTAACCAACTCTTCAGTATTCTGTAACAATACAGCAGAAGCCGAGAGAAGGGCAAGCTTAGTGCCTGTCTAAATCCGGCAAGGAACCCTTCCAACTGCACCCACTCACTTTAACTGTACCTCAGGGTATTCACCCAGTCTGAACTTCAACCTCTGGACCTTCCCAACCCTGCTCATTCCTGAAATTGTTCCTTTCTCTTTTTTTCTTCCCCCAGTGATTTTATCTATTTGAAAGAGAGAGAGAGACAGAGAGAATCTCAAGTAGACTCCCCACTGGGCATGGAGCCTGACACAGGGCTCCATCCCATGACCCTGAGGTTCAGGACCGGAACCAAAACCAAGAGTGAGCCACCCAGGTGCCTGGAACTGTTTCTTTCTATTCTGACTCTTTGGAACAAGAGAAGGCCTACAGCCAAAGGATACTAGTAGAAGGGATAAGAAGTCAACGACCACAATGATTGATGGGTCAAACTGCCTGATTGAACCTTAAAATTAACAGAGAACTTAGGTTGAATTATAGGACATTTTTGGTTATTTTCTTCTTTATCCATTCTGGGCATACCAAATTTTCTAACAAGGAGAAATCTATTTTTTCAAATCTATGTTTTTTTCTTGAAAGAACCAGGAAAGGGAAGGGACCAGGAGGCAAGCATGAGAATAACATCATAAGCATTCCTGACTCCTTGTTCTGAATCCTTGTGCTAATCTTGATTCAGAGCTCACCTTCTCTCCTATGACCTATGCCTCTGTTCAGACAACCCAAGGTTTCCAGACCGTGGACTTAAAGCTCCCCGGATTGGCCGGTGGGGCATGTATCATTACCAAGTATTTTTTTTTTTTTTTTAAGATTTTATTTATTTATTTGACAGACGGAGATCACAGGTAGACAGAGAAGCAGGCAGAGAGAGAGGAGGAAGCAGGCTCCCTGCTGAGCAGAGAGCCTGATGCGGGGCTCGATCCCAGGACCCTGGGACCATGACCTGAGCCGAAGGCAGAGGCTTTAACCCACTGAGCCACCCAGGCGCCCCTCATTACCAAGTATTATTTATTTATCACATTCATGCTAATGGACCCCATCAGAATATCTGACTTTGTTTTCCACAGTGCCTTGCCATTTACAAAAACTTTTCTGTACCTTCTCATTTTTAAGTTTTGATCCAGCAGAGTGACAGATGAAGAAAGTGAAGCTCACAGAGGTGAAATGGGTCACCCAACTAATGTTCAAAAGTGGCAGAATCAGGGACAAAATGCAAACCCACAGGACTAAGTAAAGTGCATCTGCTAGCCTACTGCATTCCCTCCTACATGGCTCTGTTAAATAACTTCAGGAGGTCTGGCTGGCGAAGTTGGTTTAAGAGTCCACTCTTGGTTTCGGCTCAGGTCATGATCTCAGGGTCCTAGAATCGAGCCCTGTGTTGGGCTCTACGCTTGCTAGGAGTCTGTTTGGGAATCTTTCTCCCCCCCTCCCCTCACCCACCCCAACACTCTCATTGGCTCACTTGTGCTCTTTCTCTCAAATAAACAAATAAATCTAAAAAAAAGTAAAATAAAATAAAATAGCTTCAGAACAGAGGATTCATCCTTTTTTTCCCCTCTTTAGCCCATTTTTAAAAAGATTTTTATTTATTTATTTGACAGAGAAAAACACAGCGAAAGAGGAAACACAAGCAAGGGGTGTGGGAGAGGGAGAGGCAGGCTCCCCACTGAGCAGGGAGCCTGATGTGTGGCTTGATCCCAGGACCCTGGGATCATGACCTGAGCTGAAGGCAGATGCTTAACAACTAAGCCATCCAGGCACTCCTCTCTAACCCATATTTGATGAAAATGGATGAAGCTGCAAAAATGCAGGTCAGATCATTCAACATTCGCTCTTTTTTAAATGCCTGGCCTTTTAGCCAATCATTGAATATGACTTCAATAATATATTTTCCCAATCATTTTATAACGGATAATACAGTCCATGATAACTGTAGACTCGGTTATCACAGAACTAAACAGGTTCCTATAGAACAAGAATTATTTTACATTTTACTTGGAATTTTGTGGGCAAATATAGCCTAACACACTCCAATCGATTTAATCAATACCGTCTGCACTACTGAAGGACACAACCTTCCGTAATACGTGTCCACTTTAATCATCACAATGTCATCCCACAGCCAAGAAGAGAAAGCTAGCAGTATCAAATCTTCTGGAAAATTAGAGTTTGGCAGAAAATCAAGTGAACGCTAGTTGAAGGGGCCAGCACTCCCTGCCTTGGTTGGCTATTGAGCCTTCACACACACAAACATACACACACCCTCACACAAAGGCAGAAAGAAGTATGCCGGGATAGAGAATGGCCGCCAGAAGGATGTGAGGGAAACAACACCACCGCCTGCGACACGGCAGCCTGGTCTGACGGAGCTGACCTGTCTCAGGGATGCTCAAATCGAGTTTATACCTGTGCCTTTTCAGAGGAGTGGGGGTAGCCCTTGCTGTCCCCCTCCGAGACTTCTACCTAGAGAGCAGAATGTGCGCAAATTCTCCTCGTCTCCTTGGGGGAAACCGTCCAACAGCAGCAACGTCAACAGCCCACAGTGACCTTTTTATTACCATCTTCTTAACGGTATCCTGTTCAATCCAGCAAATATTTTTCACTACCAAGTAGGTCCCTGACATGGCCAGGCTCCAGAGGACAGGGAAGTGATCAGCCCCGCCTTCACACAGCTCATAACACAGCAGCGAAGAAAAACACGGAACAATCGGACTTAATTCATGTAGTGTAACGTCCTTGAGGTCCATCATTTTGTCAAAAACGGCACGAGGGGACCTAACCTAATGTGGGACTCTGTGGGAGGTGATACTTCATCTGAGACTTGACCGACGAAGACAAGTTGTTCGGGTCAAGAGAAAGGGACAGGAACCGCTGTCCCAGCAGCAGGACCGGCGCGTACCGCCCGTTACCCTCCATGCCCGCGGCCCGTCTGTGCAGCTCTGACGCAGAAGGACAGCCACCGGGTCTCTTTCAAACATGTCATGCAGCTTAAAACCGAGACTAGCAAATCTCAGTTGATTACTTCAAACACTGACCAAAGGCGGTGGGTTAGATGAGTTAAGAAAACATTTCCTTGACATTTTATGAATTATTGTTTACTTCTTCACCAGCATCTTGGGGTCTTTGGGCTCTATTTTCTTCTTGGAACCACATTTAGATTCTATCACCAAGTGTAGGAGGCAGAATAAGGTTCCTCAAAAATTCCCATGCCCTAGGCCCCTGGAGCCTGGCAATACATCATCTCCCAAACTGTGATATAATAAGAAATATATATTTTTAATCTTGGTTCCCCCCAGAGCTCCTAAAAGTGATAAAAGAGAGAGGAGCGTCTTCTCTTCTTGATGACAAGCCCCATGCAAGGACACCCAAGTTTATGTTGATGAGGTGACTTCTGGAAAGCTCTTAAGGAGGAGGGGAGCTGGTTTCCGGGGGAACCAGCCTGGGCTTGGAGGCTTGGAAACTTCACTCCCACCCCAGGGCGGGGAGAGGGGCTGGAGGCTGAGCCATGCCCTAAAAACCAATGAGCTCATCACTTGTACCTATATAATGACACCTTCCCTAAAAATCCTAACTAAAGGGAAGGCTGGGTGGCTCAGTAGGTTAAGCATCTGGCTCTTGGTCTCAGCTCTGGTCATGATCCCAGGCTCTGAGCTCCTCACTCAGCAGGGAGTCTGCCAAGGATTCCCTCCCTCTCCCCTACCCCTCCCCCACTACGAGCTCTCTAAAATTAATAAATAAATAAATCTTTTTTTTTTTTTAAATCCTAACCAAAGAACTCAGAGACCTTCCAGGTTTGGTGAGCACACTGAGGTGTTAGGAGGGTGAAGTTCCCTGCCCTTTTCCTTCGCCCCTACCTTGCCCTATGCATCTCTTCTATCTGGCTGTTTCTGAGTTGTATCTTTTCATCATCAACTGGTAATTTAATAAATAAACTGTTTCTGAGTTCTGTGAGCTGCTCTAGCAAATCACTGACCCCAATGCAGAGGTCCTGGGAGCCTCTGATTTGTAGTCGGTCACTCAGAACCTGGCAATCTTGATGGGTGTCTGAAGTGGGGGTAGAGAGCTGGGGGAGGGCAACCTTGGGGGACCCCTTAACCTATGGGGTCTGTGCTACCTCCAGGTAGTGTCATAACTAAATCATAAGACACCCGATTCTGTCTGGAGAACAGAATCTAGTATGGTTACTGTCATGGTTGTTGTTACCATCATTGTAGTTACTATTCTAATTACCACTGTGATTGTTACCATTGTTACTCTTAACAGTGAGAACAGTATCTAACACCTTGAGTGCCAGGTCCTGTCCCAACAATTTCAGGATTTCACAGTCCTATTTCATTCAATCCTCCCAACAATTATAAGAGGTAGGTGCTCTGTTATTCGTATTTATAAAGAAACTGAGGCACAGAGATGTCACACATCGTGCCCAATATCACACAGCTAGCAAATGGCAGAACGTGGAGAATAACCCAAGCAGGGTGGGCTCCTTGTCTCTGTCCCACCGGAGTACACCGCTGGCATCTAGCAGGGACTCAGAAAACCTTTCTCGTTATCTTAACAAAAGTGAGGTGGCTTCATAAAAATAAATAAAAGTTATTATTTTATTATTTTTTTTCATAAAAATAATGGTGGGGCCAGGGCCATACTAAGTGTTCATCTGTGTTACTCCATCTAAAACTCACAAAACGGGTGCCTGGTGGCTCAGGTGATTAAGCATCTGCCTTCAGCTCAGGTCATGATCCCAGGGTCTTGGGATCGAGTCCTACATTGAGCTCCCTGTTTGTCGGTGAGTCTGCTTCTTGGTCTCTCTTTTCTCCCTCTCTCTCCCAAACACCTCCTGCCTGCCACTCCCCCTGCTTGGACTCTCTCTCTCTGTCAAATAAATAAATAAAACCTTTTTAAAAAATAAATAAAACTCACAAAACCTCTCATGGGATAGGTCTAAAAATCACCAAGTCTCTGTTTTTCCCATTCTACACACTGCCTCCCTGATAATAAAAATAATCCTGTAATATTGAAGATTCTGACACCATGAGAGGAGATCAAGTGATACAAATTATCCTGCCTAATAGTTGGCACAGCTTAGCACCGCCCATTTGATGGTGTATTTGAGTCTTAAGGGATGTTCTCATGAAAACGAGAGGACATAATATCTATATACAATAGCCTCCCTCCGTCCTCTGATGTGGGACTGGTTGAAATGAGAAAGCGTGAAACAGGTGGGCACATCGCCAATTCTCTTTGGCTACCTGTGAGAGGACCGTGAATCCTACAGCCTCGACAGATGTGGGGACGGGGCAGCATTAACTGTGGTCAGTCTGTGAGGACTGGCCCTTCACCTCCAGGACCCTCCCAACCCCCAGACACCTCCATGAGAATTCAGCAGGGGCACCCACAGGAACCTACTCTGGAGGCCAGGAACAGGAGCTCCAGGAGGGCGGGCAAGGTGGGTGCAGGGGTGGGGGAAGGGTGGATTCTCAAGGACGGACTTAGTCCGGGCCAACCAGTGTCCTGCTGTTTCAGAAGTCTGGATGATGACATTTACGACAGGTGTGCCACCCTCTCTCCACCCACCCCGGTCTGGCACAGGCACGGAAGGAAACAGACTAACCCTGTTCTCAGCAAGCAGCCAAGAAGCCAGAGACCATCAAACTCTAAACTCCAACAACTGCCTGCTTGCTGAGGCTACATCAGAAGTTCTGAAGGGCCATTTTTTTTAACTGTTGTAAAATCTCAATGAGCCTTCCTGCAGATTATCAAAACAAAACTGCTTGTTTCTACGTGTGGCTTAAACCATCAAAGGCAATCCTGGGGTGAGGACAAGCAACCAGTGGGCAGTTAAAAGAAGGAAATGAACAGCCGGTGGGAGCACAGACAGAAAACCCCCAGGTGGCTGGGTTCCGGGCTCCAGTGGTGTTCCCGCCCTCTGCGGTTTGGCATGTTCTCCTCCTCAAACTCTGTAAGGTTGTAAATCCTCTGTCTTACCACACCAGTGGGGAGCTGCATTTCTCACTAATACACTCATCAAACATCAACCAGGCACTAGGAAAGAGCAGTCCGAGTCTGATCTAGAAAGTTCCTGGCACTTGGTCTGGAGGAATGGGGAGGCGGAGGCGGAAGGGAGATATCCTGTGAGCTTTTCAACCCTCCACGAGGGCTCACACCAGAAAAACCCACTCCTTTCCTTAGTCAGCTTCCCTGCTCCTGATTTAACCCAGCCAACTCTCAAGCTTTTCCACAGAATGCCTCTATTAGGCAAAGAGAAGTAAATCACCATTTGGGGGGAACCTGAAGCCAGCCCCAACTTTCTCAACTCTCAGGGGGTATCCTTAAAATCCATGTAAATTGCACTGTGTATAGGGCAAACCATTTAGTATAAAAACAACGTGCAAGGGGCGCCTGGGTGGCTCAGTGGGTTAAGCCTCTGCCTTCAGCTCAGGTCATGATCTCAGGGTCCTGAGATGGAGCCCCGCATTGGGCTCTCTGCTTGGCAGGGAGCCTGCTTCCCTTCCTGCCTCTCTGCCTGCTTGTGATCTCTGTCTGTCAAATAAATAAATAAAATCTTAAAAAAAAAAAACACAACGTGCAAAACATGGTTCTTTCTTTTTTTTTTTAAGATTTTATTTACTTATTTGACAGAGAGAGAGAGAAAGACCAAGCAGGGGGAGCAGCAGAGGGAGAAGGAGAAGCAGGCTCCCTGCTCAGCAGGGAGCCTGATACAGGGCTCAATCACAGGACCCCAAGATTATGGCCTGAGCCGAAGGCCGACAGTTACTCCAGTGAGTCACCCAGGCATCCCTCAACATGGTTCTTCCACAAGTAATAGGGGCATCTTTCAGAAGTGGAAACACGGAAGGCCTATGAACAGAGCCCCACCTGCACCGGTGATCAGGGATTTGCAGATTAGAGATACCCTTTACATTCATTTGACTCAAAACATTAAAAGTCTAATAATACCAAGTGTTAGAAAGGATGTTTGTTCTCATACTCAGCGGGTGGCTTCGTAAACTGGTACAACTGCTTCAGGAAAACAGTTCGGCATTCTGTGAAGTTGAAAAGTCACCTGCCCTACCATCTAACTGTCCCCACCCCCCCACCCCCAGATACTCTGTATGCACGTGTATGTCTATAAAAGAAGTGCTGGGCACCTGGGTGGCTCAGGCGGTTGAGCTCAGACTCTTAATTTCGGCTCAGGTCATGATCTCAGGGTCATGAGCTTGAGCCCCTCATCAGGCTCTGCGTTCAGTGTGGAACCTGCTGAAGATTCTTTCCCTCTCCTTCTGCCCTTCTTCCCACTCATGCTCTCTTTCTCTCACTCTCTTGAAAAAAAAAAAGTGCTTATAAATGATCAATAGAAGTCATATGGCAGAATGTTCCTGGAAGTCCTGTTCACTATAAGAAAAAAACCTGGAAAAAAACCAAATGCCCATTAACTGAATTAATAAAGTACGGTTTATGCACAGGAAAGAATATTACATAGAGTCCAAGTGAGGGTTCTTGCAGCATTAGGCAACTGCACAGATGAATCTTGGCAGTGTGATACAGAAGGGGAAATAAATCACAACAGATTATCTATAGTATGATATCCTTTTAATAAAGTAAAAGAAAAGATAGTAAAAGCATACTTTTTAGAAATACACAGAGGAACAAAACTGTAAAAAAAAAAAAAAAAAAGAGAGAGAGAGAGAGAGAATGAGAGCAAGGGAATAGTGAAAAGGGTATTCAGGATGGTGATTCTCTCTGGTTGGGGAAGAAGTGGGTGGAGGGCCTGACCAGGTAGATATGTTACCAACATGACTCTAGTTTTAGGGCTTGGGATGGGTTTGCAGAACTTACTGCACTAAAAAAGTCACGTAGCCATTCATGGGCCAACACTGAACGTGTGTCATGAGCCAGGAATTACCACTCCACTTCCATGCAACCAGAGTCCAAAAAAGAAATTAAATCAGGGCCACCTGGCTGACTCAGTCAGTGGAGCATGTGACTCTTGATCTCAGGGTCATGAGTTCAAGCCCCACACTGGGGGTAGAGCTTACTTAAAAAAATAAAATAAAAAATAACTGATGCTCCAGTAAGACACATTAGATTATGTATCCTGTGACTTCATAGATTCTCTGGCAGCCCTAGGGATAACACAGCAAGAAGCCTGGGGTGGGGGTGGGGGTAGGGGTAGGGGTAGGGGGGTGGGGAGGCTGTGTGACATTAATTGTCCAAGGCCTTTTTTTTTTTTTCCTTTTCAGTTTGCTGCTCAGCTCACAAGAGGCAGGACAGTGCAGTGTTAGGCACACAGGCTCTGGAGCCAGACTTGTGGGGTCAGAGGTGAAACCTCATTGCCCTCCTTCCTGCTGTGTAATTGCATGACTCTTAGGGAAAATACCTGACCCCTCCATGCCTCAGCTTCCACGTGTCCAGTGAGGCTGCCAATGGCAGCATTATAATGCTCACCACAGAAAATTACTGTAGGACGACACTGACTTAAGCCTACTTGTGGGTCCCAGAATAGGGAGGTTGCTCTAAGTTCACCAACTCAGCTTTACCCAACAAAGACTTTATTTTATATTATTACTTTTTTTTAACTTTGGCTTGATACCACTGTAAAAAGCTTAAGAAATGGTTCTTGTAGACTTTTTTTTTAAGATTTTATTTTTGGGGGGCGCCTGGGTGGCTCAGTGGGTTAAAGCCTCTGCCTTCGGCTCGGGTCATGATCCCAGGTCCTGGGATCGAGCCCCATATCAGGCTCTCTGCTCTGCCAGAAGCCTGCTTCCTCCTCTCTCTCTGCCTGCATCTCTGCCTGCTTGTGATCTCTGTCTGTCAAATAAAGAAATAAAATATTAAAAAAAAAAAAAAAGATTTTATTTTTGGGCTCTCTGCTCAGCAGGGAGCCTACTTCCCCCCCTTTGCCTGCCTCTCTGCCTGCTTGTGATCTCTCTCTTTCTCTCTCTCTGTCAAATAAATAAAATCTTTTAAAATTTGTTTTTATTTTTTAAGTAATCTCTACACCCAACGTGGGGCTCAAACCCACAACCCCGAGATCAAGAGTCACATGCTCCCCTGACTGAGCCAGCCAGGTGCCCCTCTTCTAAACTCTTCCAAGCAGGGTTGTCCCAGTACTACTCTGGCTAGCTGGACATTACACACCACAATACCAGCCTCAGACTCTCAGTAAGGATTTGCTAGACTGAGGAAACTGAGTCAGTATGTTCCTTAAGTACGCTATCTTGCAAGAAATGACTAGAAAGAGGTTTGGGACTTAACTATGATTTTTTCATAGACTCTCTCTCTGCCTCATTAACACAAGTAGCCGAATTTTTGTGCTGTATCACTTATCTGATGACTTTAATTAACACAGACGTCTGTCACCATTTAAAAAAAAAGTCCTCAAATCTATGGACTAAAAGTTTTTATCATTTATTAAAATGAAAATTATTTAAATCTTTATTCACGGCCTACTAATACTTTCACCACAAGCAATTCTGAGAAATTGGGTTATCTGGTTTCTACAGGGTTAGCACAGAAGTCCTCATTTAGAAAGAATGCAGACTTCCGGAGATATGTTCAGTAACACAGAAAAAATCACATGTGACAACTGTGGGGAAAAAAAAAAAAATAATTGACTTCACTGGCCCCTGAACATATTCTTATTACTGCCACTCAGCAGAATAATTAAACTTCACAAGGATGATCCTGAATCATGAAGAAAAGGTGTTAGGAATACGCGTTACTAAAAGGTGAATAGTCTCATACATTTGTTTTAAATATGCCATAGGCACCTGGGTGGCTCAGTGGGTTAAGCCTCTGCCTTCGGCTCAGGTCATGGTCTCAGGGTCCTGGGATGAGCCCCGAATCTGGCTCTCTGCTCAGCGGGGAGCCTGCTTCCCCCTCTCTCTCTCTCTGCCTGCCTCTCTGCTTGCTTGTGATCTCTGTCAAACAATTAAAACCTTTTAAAAAAATGGTACAATGGTAAATTTTATGATCTATATTTTACCACAATGAAAACCACTAAAAATGTAATCATTGTGTTCAGGGGAAGGAGGAGGAGGAGGAGGCACGGGAAGGGAGGATGGGAACCACCCCCACAGCTGGAGCTCTATCCCATCACCAGTTGCTCGCAGACTTTTTAGCTCCAGAACCCTTTCTTCAACCATCAGGCATAAACACCTAACCAAACACCAGGCAGAGCAACAGATCTGATGGGTGCCAGAGACCAACCCAGGAGCCCACCAGGTCCCATCTCCCAACATGCCCCACAACAACCCCTGAGGACCCTCCAGGGAACCCCAACAGGATGCAGTGGGATTTCTGAAATAGTCAAGCAGATCTGGTCTTTAGGATCAAAGGAAATCGTCCTGACTCTGCCTCTCAGCAGTGCCTGGGGGCAGGGTACTGACCTGCCACCAACACGACTAAAAATATTTGTACAGGATTGTTGTAAGACCTAATGGATTAAAGGTAAGTCAGATGCCTGACATGGGTGAATTCTCACTTGATGGCAGCTATGATAGCGTCCAGTGTTACATGGCACCACTCTGGTTCCTGTGACAGAAGATGGCTGGGGCAGGAAGTACACCGATGGCCGCTGTGACAAGAGTCCACGTGAGAGACGACAGAGGCCTGCTCTGAAGTCCTGAGCGCAGGGACTGAAGGGGGAGGTGAACCCTGGAAACAGCCTGGAAGTGCTGTCAGGATGGGGAATTGAGGCACCTGGGGGGCAGAGTGGGTTGGGCTTGGTTTGGGCTAAGGTGGTGAGCTCAGGTCATGAGATCATGAGATGGAGCTCCGTGTCTCCCTAAGCAGAGTGCGCTCGTCCCTCTTCCTCCCCCTCTGCCCCTCCCCATGCTCTCTCTCTCTCAAATAAATATATAAATCTTTTTTTAGAAAAAGAAAAAGATGGAGCAGCCATTTAAAAAAAAAAGAAATCTTGTCATTTGCAACAATGTAGATGGAACTAGAGGGTATTATGTTAAGCGAAATAAGTCAATCAGACTTATTTCAATTATCAGATGATCTCTCTGATATGAGGAATTTCAGAAGCAGGGTAGGGAGGGGAAAAAAAAATGAAACAAGATGGGACCAAGGAGGGAGACAAACCATAAGAGACTCTTCATCTCAGGAAACAAACTGAGCGCTGCTGGAGAAGGAGGTGGGAGGGATGGGGTGATGTGGTGATGGACACTGGGGAGGGTATGTGCTATGGTGAGTGCTGCGAATTGTGTAAGCCTGATGATTCACAGACCTGTTACTGCACCCTCCCCCAACAAACAATACATTATATGTTAATGATAAAAAAATTTAAAAAGCACCTCTCTCTGTCGAATAAATAAATAAATAAATAAATAAAATCTTTCAAAAAAAAATTTTTTAAGATTTTTTTAAATTTATTTATTTGATAGACAGAGATCACAAGTAGGCAGAGAGGCAGAGAGAGAGAGGAGGAAGCAGGCTGTCCGCAGAGCAGAGAGCCCGATGTGGGGCTCGATCCCACGACCCCGGGACCATGACCTGAGCCGAAGGCAGCAGCCTCAACCCACTGAGCCACCCAGGCGCCCCTAAAAATTTTTTTTAAAAAGAAAGAGAATAAGGTGGGAATAAGCACTGGAAGCCATCATCTCATTCATCTCCCAATCAACTTGAAGAAAGGAGCAGAGATAAGCA
The DNA here is from genome assembly GCA_003697995.1 of Taxidea taxus jeffersonii. Taxonomy (NCBI): domain Eukaryota; kingdom Metazoa; phylum Chordata; class Mammalia; order Carnivora; family Mustelidae; genus Taxidea; species Taxidea taxus. The sequence goes on from RCUC01169663.1 coordinate 13,201, forward strand.
GGAATAACTCAAAGGTTTGTGTGCAGCTACTCTGTGGGAGGGAGAGGACGACAGCCTGGGGCAGACACCTGCGGGGAGGGAGGGGGCGGGGGGGGGGCAGTCAGGGCACGCGGAAGTCTACCCTCACCTCCATCCCACGCTGCTTGGGGACACTGACCGCCTGTCCCTTTACCAACTCCCTGCAGCACTGAGAAGCTAATAAAAAGGTACAAGCTGTCCAGCCAAAATCATTCCTCTACCCACCCCCTCCAAGCTCTTAGAGCTTGCGGGCCACAACCCAAAGAGATGGCCTCCTCCTCTTTCCAGAGCAGCTGCCAGGGTTCTAGAACAGCCTGCCAGAAGGGCCCAGAACAGCAGCAGTGAGATCAGTGAGCAGTGAAGCTGGTAACCACAGAGGCCCCATCCTAGGGTTCATCCCCTCTCTCCTCCTTAGTCACCTGGCAGGACGCACCAGAGCCTGGCCACTGGTTCTTCCCCACCACAGAAGGAGACATGCAGGAGCACACTGGGCACCCTGTGGTTTGTGGAGGCTACAAGTTGGAAACTGCATGGGTGGCCAGGCCTGGAGAACCGTGGGAATACAGAAGGCTCTGTGCGGGCACCTGGGTGGCTCAGCGGGCTGAGCACCTGACCTTTAACCTCAGCTCAGTTGTGATTTCAGGGTCCTGAGATCAGGAGCCCTGCCTGGGGCTCTGCACTCAGCAGGGAGTCTGCTCAGGATTCCCTCCCTCTGCACTGACCCTTCCTCACCCTCTCTATCTCTCTCTCTCTAAAATAAATAATCTTTAAAAAAAAAAAAAAAAGGAAAGAAAAGAAATGTAATCTATGATAAAATTCCTATGGGGGGGGGTGCCTGGGTGGCTCAGTCAGTTAAGCGTCTGCCTTCAGCTCAGGTCATGATCCAGGGTCCAGGGATCGAGCCCAAGGTCAGGCTCCCCTGCTTCTCCCTCTCTGCCTGCTGCTCCCCCTGCTTGTACGCACACTCTCATGCTCTCTGTCAAATAAATAAATAAAATGTTAAAAAATAATAAAGGATAAAAAATAAAATTCCTGTTGGGAACTAGGGATTCATTCAATCATCTGGTGTTCACCGTGTATCTAAAACAAGGTAGGCACTGTGCTCAGCAGAGTAGACAACAGTGACTAAAAAGTAAGTAGCACATCTCCCCTCCTGGCGTCAGTAGAGGGGACAGATATGAATTAAATAATCTTACCAAGGCAAGGGAAAGGGAGGAGATGTGTTGGAGATGGGTAGGATCTATAGTTCCTCAGTTCTGTACTAACACAAGCCACAGAAAGTCCCTCAACTTACATCCTTGCTTCCATGACCCCAAGGAATGGTCCCGCTCAGCAGAGCTGCAAGCCAGCAGACCTGGCTGTGCCCACAGGGAACCCTCAGGACATGTCTGTCCTATCAACGGATTAAGGCTCTACAGTACACCACTAAATGACACCTTCAGGGACGCCTGGGTGGCTCAGTTGGTTAAGCGGCTGCCTTTGGCTCAGGTCATGATCCCGGCGTCCTGGGATCGAGTCCCACATCGGGCTCCTTGCTCGCCAGGGAGCCTGTTTCTCCCTCTGCCTCTGCCTGCCACTCTGTCTGCCTGTGCTCGCTCGCTCTCGCTCTCTCTAACAAATAAATTTAAAAAATAAAATCTTTAAAAAAAAAAAAAATGACACCTTCAAAAACTCCTGGGCCTTCACCTTTGAAAGGAGGAAATTGAGCAGAAAAGAGAAGCCCAAGGGCCAGGCCTGTTGCCAGACAATCACAGGTGTGCACAGGTGTCCACTGATCGAGGACTAGTGGCCTTGCTTCCTCATGCCCACACCCACCTCACACCAAGCTACTTGCAGTTCCTTAAGCAAAACACTCTTCCTCTCCTCATTCACCTGGAAAACTCCTATTAATGCCTCCAATTCCTGATCACCTTCCCAGCCACACTTTCCAACCCTACCTCACCCTCATGACCTTGATTTCTGCCTTCCTTCATGCCGTCTGTACCTTGTGCTTACCTCTACTATCCTCCACTCAATCATAAACTCCCTCGAACTAAACCCTATTCATCTCTTGTGGGCCAGAGAGGAGTCTAGAACCTAGAACACCACAGAGGCTTGAGGTATGGCAAATGAAAGAACAAATGTCCTACATAGTGCTACAGAAAGAGTAGGGTAAAGTCTGTGCCCTCAAAAGCTTACCATCTTAGATAACAAATAAATGAAAAGATGTAGAAAAACTAATAAGAATTAAAATATTAGAATTCTACAGTGCCTGGGTGGCTCTTGATTTTCGCTCAGTTCATGATCTCAGGGTTGTGAGATCGAGCCCCGGTTAGTGGGGAGTCCACTTGAGAGTGTCTCCCTCTCCCCATTCTGCCTACCCCTTGCTCCTTTGCACACTCTCTCTCTCTCTCTAAAGTAAATAAATATTGGGGCACCTGGGTGGCTCAGTTCATGACCTCAGGGTCCTGGGCTCAAGTCCCACATCAGGCTCCCTGCTCAATGGGGAGTCTGCTTCTCCCTCTGCCCCCCCACCGCTACTCATGTGTGCACTCTCTCTCAAATAAAAGCTTTAAAAAAATAAAATATTAGAATTCTAAGTCAACATTACACTTAGAGAAAATAAATTACTGTACCCAAAAGTCCCTTCGTATATACCATCACACATCCTCACAAAATTTAGAAATAAAAGACTTGAAAGAAACACACAAAATACAAATGTAAATACATTTAGTGGAATGTAAAGGATTCTGATCTTGTTATATGCAACTGCATCTTTAAAATGAATGTGAACTCATTTTTCATCAGTATAAAATAGTTAAAATATAACCTAAAAAGACTTACTGTCTCTTCAGTAGGAAAAGGATAAATACACAAAATAAAAATTGAAGATGCTTTCTAGAGATGCAAACTTGGTAGTCATTGTAAGAAACATGCATTTTTTCATATACGATTACAGTACAGGTGTTAGGATGTCAACTGCTAAATGGCATCCAATTAAATAAACCTCAGGTATTCTAGAAAAGCAAGAGCCGCCTGTCACAGTCGTGACATTCACACGATAGCAACAAATGGCCGAAGCCCAAGTTGCAAGTGAAGTCGTCTGGAAAACATACAGTGCTTCTGATCGTGAATGCCTGGCGCATATTGGGTCCTTGATAAACTTTTACTGAATGAGTGACCTGATAGCCTTATTCAAAGGGAAAAATTATCTACTAGTGAGGCAAGTTTAACAGGAGCTGGGGTTACCTAGAATACATCCTTTTCATAATGAAAACAGGCCCCAAATGTTTCCCCTGTATTTAGCACCCAGTTGCCGAAAGGGCTACTCTTTTCCCTTTTTGGTACAAACTATCGCTCCACGTACTTCCCATGTGGTAATATCAGCCTCCCCCATGGATCTCTGGCTATAGCCAGGGATTGAAACTTAAATTTGGGAGGTGAGTTTTAATACCAAGAGTTTAAAATAATGAGTATAAAGAATAGTGGATATCTGGTAAAGTGCATTTTTCTGACTGCTGGGTCAGATAAGGAAAAACTGCAAAGCAGAATCCAAGTGTCTGGACGGTTGCCAGAGGTAGGAATGAAAACCTCAGTGAACAACAGTTCTGCCAATCGGGCGCCTGGGTGGCTCAGTCGGTAAACCAGCCAACTCTTGATTTCAGCTCAAGTCCTGATCTCGTGGGTCATGAGATCGAGCCCGGCGTCAGGTTCTGTGCTCAGAGGGAGTCTGCTTGGATATTCTCTCCCTCTGCCCCTTCCCCTGCTCACACTTTGTCTCTATCTCTAAAATAAAAGAAAAATAATAAAATTAAAAAAGAGTTCCACCAAACAAAAAATAAATAAATAAATAAAGCTCCAGCCAAACAGCCAATGTTTGGTCCAAAGACCAATGAAAGGAAGCATGCAGGGAGAGTGACAGAAGGTAAAGGAAGCCTCAAGAACCCTTTTCATCCCTCATTCATTCATGCATTTATGTGCTAAGGGTTGAGAGACAGAAAAAGGAAAAAGTCTTCATTCCTGCTGTGAAAGACTCCATCTATCATAAAATGGCCACAAACAGCTATCACACAAGGAAGAAAGTAACAATGCATAAAGGAGGTACAAAAAAGTGTGTTCAGAGACAGAAGAAATCTCATATTTAGGAAGTTATTAGATACTCCTGACTATACAACATACCAGGATTCTGAAAAGATGAGAACATTAGGAGAAAAAAAAGCAACCACCACTAATCCTTATCCTTCTGTCTTGCTACATTGCCATCTGCCATACTGTCTGCCCAACCTCAGGGCCTCTGGCACCTCCTGAAACAATACCCAGGAATGGAGGACTGATGGCAGGTGACCACCAAACGCTACAGAGCAGTACCATGAGCCAGGCTGTATAGTCAGCCACCTAAGCTCACAATTTCCCCTACAAGGTACAAACTGGTATTTTCTCCAGTTTGCAAGTAAGAAAATGGGGCACAGAGAAGTTAAGTGACTTGCCCAAGGTCACCCAGCTCGTAGGTGGCACAAACAGGAGCTGAGACCAGAATCTGGGCCCTTAGCCATGAAACCCTTCGCTGCCTCCACCCGAGAACCGGTGGACATTTATCAGGACACATACGTCTGGAGGACGCAGATTTTGACCAACTTGGCACTGTAAGCACACTCATGTATTTCCAACTATTCTTATTTGCACAACAAAAATGTGCACATCATTCCTGACCTGGTTTTGAAAATGAGTTTTCACAATCTTTAATGGGATATTTGCTTTGTTAATCTGGGGGGGAGGTGCCTGTTTCATGAGGGGGCCAGTGGCCAGAAGTAGTTAAATCACAGTTTTGACGGGCGCTGGTTGGTGGGCACCACCCCCTTACGGGCCATCTCACGATCTTGGGCAAAATGCCCAGCTTTGCTTGTTTCTTCCCCAGAGTGGCTGTAACCAGAGTGTCATCTCACTAAGTAGGCAAAACCACCTGATGGTGTCCACATACGCAGGCCAAGCACCGACTGCGCCATACACGGCTTTCCTTACTGAGGTCCTAAGTCTTCTGCGTTTGCAGGAGGCAAGCCCCGCGGCGACCACAGAAAGGCTTTCCCCGTGCAGGGTCGCTGCCAATCCCTGAAGCGCTGCGCTGTTTCCTGCGGAGCTCAGACACGCCAGGGGCGGGTTTCCCTGCACCCCCCGGGCCCGGAGGGGGCTGTGTCACCTCGCCCAGCGCCAGGGAGGAGGCAGGCTCCGGACGAGCTCAGGGCGGGACCACAAAACTTCACCCAGATTCCTCATTCGGGTGAACTCACCGCTTCGTGGAGGCCCGGGGCCCTGTCTGACCCGCCTGGCAGCGGCCGGAACGCGGGCGCGGGCTCCCCTACCTGCCGGGCATCCCGGGGGAGCTCGTCCCCTCCCCGTCGCCGGCGGCGAGGGGGAGGGGGGAGCGGGGGTGCCGCCGAGGACCCACCTGACCGCGCCAACACCGCCAATGTCCCCCAAATCGTCTGAAACACATTCCCACGATTTCCAAGAGGGCGCCGCCGGCGGGAGAGCGCGCGGCGCCTCACAAAGCCAGGTGAGCCGCCACGTCTCCGCTGCACGTGCCGAGCCGCCGGAACCGGCCCAGGACTCCGCGCGGCCGCCTTCCCCCACCCCGGCCGGCCGCCCCCACACTCACCAGGTGAAGAGCTGGCCTCTGAGCCGGCGCAGCAGGCTTCCTAGCGCGCCCGCCGCTCCCTGCGCGAACGGCTGCGGGACGGCGGGTCCCGCCGGCGAGGCCGCCTCCATGCAGTCTCGGCGCGCAAAACCCCTCGACGTGCCGGGGGCGGGGAGGACGGGGGGCGGGGCCTGGGCTGCCGGCGGGACCCGACCCGGTGCCCGCGCGCCCGCGCTCGCTCCCTCGCGCGCGTGCCTCCCTCCTCGGGCCTCGGCGGCCGCCCAGCCTTCACCCTCCTCAGGCCTCCGGGGCGGGACCAGACACCCGCGGACTACAACCTGGCTCCTCCCGGGGCGCCGGAGAACACGGGGCACTGTGCTCCCCCGCCCTGGCACTCGCGCCTCGGGGATGCGTGACACCCCACATGCGTTTCGGGGTTTTGTGGTTCCCTGTTGAGAACCGGCTCACGAGGTGAGGCGAGCTTACGCCGCGTGCCCTAACCTAAAGAGCCGTGACTTTGCAACCGCCTGAACTTTGCTAACTGGGAAGGGCCGCTGACTCCTCCCCGGCGGGCTGACGCCTCCCCCGCCGGCCTCCCTCCCTCTCCCTGACGAAAGGCACTTCCATCTAAAAGAACTGAGACGCTCAGTTGAGGGCTGTTCTGTCGATGCAAAACCTGCGCAAACTCCCACAGGGATTTTTGCGACACGTCTTCGTGGGGTGTCTCCCTCGTGAGGGTGTGCGCGGCGTGGCCCTCGGGCTGCCGGCTCGTCCAGCAGGTGCCCGCGCCGCGCACGCCGCCACCCGCGGGCGCGCACCCAGGGCTCCGGGCGCCCCGGCCACGCCTTGCGATGCCTCTGTGGGCGGAGGAGCGACGAGCACCTGCGGTGGAAAAGTGCCCGATCCTCACCCACAGAAGGACCCAGAAGACAAGGGAGAAGGTATGGGACCCTTTCTCTTCCTAACCACCTCCCTCCCCGGGCCAGGGCGGAGGACCCAGGAGGGGTGTGAAGAAGGAGCAAAATAAAGGTAAATTCAAATGAGTTGGCAGTTCTGTGAGAAGAGTCTAAGAAAGAAAATAGATTTTGAAGAATGGAATGAAGCTTTAGGGACCCCAACTTCAGCAGCTACAGGAACCCCCAAAGTTTAAATGAAATTATTATTTTTTAATTGTTGGAGAACAGGGTCATCCAAGAGAGGGACCACGGAGTATTACGGTACAACAGCATCGCATGGAAAAGAGCTATGCCAAGACCTGGGAGGATTTTCTCTAGCTCTTTTTGAGTGAAAAAAGTAAGATATAGAGAAGTATGTTTAATGTAAGCTCATTTTTCTAAACCAAACAGCCCATTAAACCTTAATATTGACAGTGTTGAATTTTACCTGAGCCCTGTGCTCCTGGAAGGTAGTAGTGGTTAGGAACCGCCCGGGTGGCTTGGTCAGTTAAGCATCCCGCTCTTGATCTTGGCTCAGGTCATGATCTCAGGGTCCTGAGATAGAGCCCCAGAAGGGGCTCCCTGCACTGGGCTCCCCTGCTGGGCTCCTGGTTTCTACCTAAGATTCTCTCTCTCCCTCTCTCTGCCTCTCCCACTGCCTGCCCCACCCCCTTGCTTTCTCAGAAAGAAAGAAAGAAAGAAAGAAAAAGAGAAAGAAAGGAATTCCCCCCTACTTTGGTATTCTTAGAAGAGGCATGCTGCAAAGAAACAGGCTTCCCATGTGACTCAGATAAAGACCCAGAGTTGTTCTTTTTCACCTAGGGCAAAGCCAGACACGGACCCTCCAAGCTCCAGTCCTCTGCCTCATAAATGATGGCTAGACCACTTTTTGCCACTGACCATTCAGAACAAAATACTTGTTAACTCAACTAACTAAATTCCTCTTCTTCCTCCAGGCCTGGGAACTTTGACCCACCTTAGCCTGAGCCAGCTTGTAACTATCCTTAATGGGTCCCTCTTGAGAATCTGGTCTCCTCAAAGTAAAATAGTCTCAGGCCCAGGGTCCTGGGAGTGAGCCCCGCATCAAGCTCCCTGCTCCACAGGAGGCCTCCTTCTCCCTCTCCCACTCCCCTGCTTGTGTTCCCTCTCTCGCTGTCAAATAAATAAATGGAATTTAAAAAAAAAAAAAAAAGGTAAAATGTTCTCTGATCTACAATTCAATCAAGCCACCCTTTCATTCCACTCTTTCCTAGGAAAGAGTGTATTCCTAGGAAGGAAAGTCCCCCTTTCCCTTTTGCATCAATCCTCCCCTTCCTCCTCCCAATAATTCTCTCCAATAGTCTCTTCTTACCTAAATCAGATTTTTTTAGATTTATTTAAGTAATCTCCCCACCCCACGTGGGGCTTGAACTCACAACCCTCAGATCAAGAGTCTCATGTCCACCAACTGAGACAGCCAGGTACCCTAGATCTGTTATTTGACAATATGTCTATGGGTACGTGAGCATGGAGAAAAGTGTAGGACACATGTCAACACAAGTAACTTGAGAGAAGTTAAGGGATAGAGACAAGAAAAAAAAAAAGCCCACTCTTTAAAAAAAAAAAAAAAACTCCAGCATGTATGATATAGTCTCTATTATATAAAAGTGTGTTTTCTGTCTAAATATGAGATTAAAAGATAGATTTAGATGTTGGGGCAGGTTGAATAATACCCCCCCAAAATATCCAATTCCTAATCTCTAGAACAGGAGAATATTCCTTTAAATATGTGATGTCTCTCCCAATCGGATGGGGTCCCCAAATGTAGGGAGGGGGCCGGTGATACCTGCAGTGAAAAGATTCACCTGAGGCAAAACAAAGGAAGTAGAAGTTTCTGGAATTCACAGCAAGGGAGCTGGGAGCAAGGGTATGACAGGTCAGACTGCAAAGGAGAGACTGCCTGCCAGGAGCCAGTGGGTGGGGTCTGTATTTAAAGGGGGAAGGTGAGGAGCTATGGGAATGGAACTTACAGAATTTTCCTTTTTTGGTTACTGTGTCTAGGTGTCCATAACCCATTGGTCAGTTAGGGCTTACGGATATTTTCAGATGGGCCTGTGTGCATTCAGCCGGCTAAGGGCCCTTTCTCCATTCCATTGCACAAGCAAGCCTGTTGCCTAAAAGCTGCCTCTATAGTACCGTGGAAGAGATTTGCAGATGTGATTAAATGATAGATCTTGAGATGAGGAAATTATCCTGATTTATCTGGTGGGCTTTAACATAGTCACATGTGTTGTGACGGGAGAGAAGCCCATAGAGATTTACAGTGGGACAGAAAGTGACACTGATAGAAGCAGAGATTGGGGGAATACACCTTGAAAATACACCACATTTTCAAAGCCAAGGAGTCAACAGCCAGGAGAAGCTCAGAGACTCAAGGAGGAAGTAGCACTGCCCACTTCAGCCTCATCTGTAGCCCAATAAAACTGCTTCCAAACTTCTGACCTCCAGAACCGTAAGAGAATAACTTTTGCTGTTGGAAGCTACTAGATTGGTGATTTGTTACAGCAGCCTTAGGAAACAAGTAGCTGCACTAACTTGTAGAGATCATGATACAATGTTGGGTGAAAGAAGCAAGTTATAGACTTGCAGAATAATTGTATAATATGATCCTGTTTTAGTAAACACCACCAACTAAGTAACTAAATATCTTGATATATACTGTACACATCTATATGCATGTATTTACCTTTGCTTCTGTTTATATGAAGGAGAAGAAGGTGTAGAAGAATATATACCAGGCTATGGATCCTGTTTAAGTCATGGGAGTGATAGGGGGGGTGGTGGAGGAGAGGGATAAGGGAAGAGAAATGTCCTTATATTATATATCTTCATTTTGTGTTCTCACTGTAGGCATATGCTACTTCTGCAACTTGAAAAATATTCAACTAAGACATTTTTCCCCCACAGGTCATGTTAATCCTAATTGAAAACCTATTAGGCTCAACATCTCACCCACAGAGAAAAATGAGGTCAGGAAATATAGTCAACAACTGATGTGGATTCTGAAGTTATGGACAAAGTTATCCGTATTTTCTAAACAGAAGATCTGCCTCAAAAAGCAATAGTAGGATCGCTCTAGCTTTGCCCCCAAAGTGAGCTCATCCCCCTGACTGAAGATTATTGATCAGTGATCAGTCTGTATTATGTTGGTAGCAAGATTAACATATATTGAGTGGATCTGTGGGCATCAATCCACGAGGTTTTGTCAAAGGAAATTTACTAAAAATAATTGTTTAGTTGTTGGGAGATTTTGTACATAATAGCCTTACTTCTTGTGTACCAAAAAACACCTACCACTTATTGAGCACCTACTATCTGCTGGATACTTCACAGACATTTTCAATTCTGTTCCAGTTATCTATTGTATATATCAAATCACCCAAAACCTTAGTGGCTTCAGACAATAATCCTTTTATTATCTCTTATGGTTTCTGTGGGTCAGAAATTTAGGAAGGTTTGGGCCAGTCCATCTGGTTCAAGGTCTTCCATGCATTTGTAGTCAAAAGATAGTTGAAGCTGGAAGGTGGGGGTGTTGGGGGGTGGTCGGGTGTTAGGTGGGGCTGGAGCAGTGAGGGACTGACCCGCCTCTCTCTCTCTTCACTTAGTTCCATGGGGTCTCTTGCTGTGGGCTAATTTGGACTTCCTCCCAGCCTGATGACTTTGGGGTTATTAGTCTGCTTATATGGCAACTGGTCAACCACCCCTAAACTAGTGTCCCAGGAGAAAAATGTCCTCCAGCCAAAGACCACGGAGAATATACATGTAGTTAAACAAGTAGAATTTATGACTCCTTGCATCAAGGGAAAACAAACCCCATGGGAGAACCATTGGCTTTCTCAGTAAGAGGATGTTGGAAAGAACCCATTACAGGATTGGGGCTTTGGTCGGATGATTTGAGGAACGATGTAAGGAAGCAAGGATTTGCTCTGGGTTGAATGCTGTCGGACTGGATTCGATGGTATTTCAGGCAATATATCTCATCTCTATGGCGGGCCAGGTATGGTGGGGCTGAAACTCCAATTGGTAAAGAAGTAGCAGCCACTCATTTTGACCAAAGAGAGAAGGAGAGTCGGTATTTTGTGGGTGGCGCAGTGATCCTGGCTTCTGCTTCGATAAAATTAGGAACTGGCCTCATCTTGTCTCCTTTTATCCTGGTCTCAGAGTAATCTTGTCTGAAGATGGTGTACTCTGTGAGATTGTTTATGTCCAACATGAAGAAAAATGAAAAATGGCCTAGCTATGAGTGCCAGGCCAGCTTCCAGATGTTAATGCCTGCTTTTTTCATTTTTTTATTTTTTTGGTCTTAGTAGCTCCATTTATGGCCTAGCATCAAAAGTCACATAGCATCATCTTCCTTGTAATCACAAGGCCATCTAGATGAGGATCCCTGTTTTGGATTGAGTGCATGTGCCCCTCCCAGATCCGTATGTTGAAATCTAATCCCCATTGTGATGACGTCTGGAGGTGGGGTCTTTGGGAGGTAATATAGGTCCTGAACAGAGGCCATATAGCTGGCTCACTTCTTCTCTGCCTCGTGAGGATTCAGTGAGCAGTCGGCAGCCTACCCCCAGACGAGGGCTCTCCCCAGATCCTGACCACGCTAGCACCTGGTTCTCAGACTAAGAGCTTCCAGAACAAAGAAATAAATGCTGTTGTTTAAGGAAAACAGTCCATGGTAACTCATTAAAGGAGCTTAAATAGACTAAGACAATACCCACCTCTCCAGGGGAGACATGTCATAGAGAAGTCACAGGAGAGAGAGCTTGTGGGATGGGAGATTCCGTGGCAAACATCTTTGCAAAGTAGAGTCGGCCACAAATGCTTTCCGAAGTGCTAGGCTTCTCAGCTCTTATTAGCTCTTTAGCCCTGTTTTTTCAGGTGAATAAGCGAAAGCTCAGAAATATTAAGGGACCTGCCCCTGTTCTTCAGGATAGTAACTGATTCTGACATCAGTCTCCCCAGGATGCTTCTCCAATTTAACTGACAAGCACACATGAGCCTCTTTCTCTAGATCTTTTTCTCCCTGTTTGTACAAATAATTGCAAATAAACATACTTTTAAATCTCACCAAATACAACAGACTGTCTAATAAAAGCTGTTATGGTCACATCCATATTGATTCTCATCAATCCAATAACATAAGATTGTGGTTTTCAGTGTTTAAGATTTTATATCGTGTCATTTTGTGAGGCATATTTTTTTAAAAGATTTTATTTATTTATTTGACAGACAGAGATCACAAGTAGACAGAAAGGCAGGCAGAGAGAGGAGGAAGCAGGCCCCATGCAGAGCAAAGAGCCCGATGCGGGGCTCGATCCCAGGACCCTGGGATCATGACCTGAGCCGAAGGCAGAGGCTTTAACCCACTGAGCCACCCAGGCGCCCCTTGTGAGGCATATTTGAACAGTAAAAATGCCATATTCGTAATGAACTACAAGAGGATCAAAAAGAAGAAACATTCTCAAACAAACTACAGACATCAATGTTTAAAACTCTTTGAATCCAGGGGTGCCTGGTGGCTCAGCCAGTTAAGCATCTGACTCTTGATCACAGCTCAGGTTTGATCTCGGGGTCATGAGTTCAAGCCTCACATGCTGGGTGGGGAGACTACTTTAAAAAAAAGAAAAAAATAGACTCTTTGAATCCAGAACTAATGTCCTTTTCATGAAAAGTAAATAGGAACTTTACAAATGCAGTCTATATTTAACTTCCTCTTAAAGCCCTTATATAAAAAGCCTTATTTTAATACAATGGGATTTTATTTAGTCATAACAAAGGAAATCCTGCCATTTGCAACAGCATGGATGAAACTTGAGGGCATTGTGCTAAGTGAAATAAATCAGAAAAAGACAAATATTGCATGACCTCACTTGTATGCAGAACCTTAAAAAGGTGAACCAGAGAAATAGAGTAGAATGGTGGTTCCCAGGGGCTGGGAGCTAGAAATGGGGAGATGTCAGTCAGAATACTAACCTTCAGTTATAAGATGAATAAGATCTTGGATCTAATGTACATCCTGGTGACGACAGTTAACCACACTGAACTGTAAACTTGAAATTTGCTGAGAGAACAGACCTTAAATGTTTTCACGAAAAGAAAAAAAGGAACAAAGCATGTGAGGTGATGGGTGTGTTAATTTAACCTTAATGTGATAATCACTTTACCATATATATGGATGTCAGAGCATCATATTGTACATTTCCAACTGACACAGTGTTATTTGTCTATTACATCTGGATGAAGCTGGAGGAAACAAGCCTTATTTTAAAAGATCCGCTTTCTAGGGGCACCTGGGTGGGTTAAGCCGCATGCTCAGGTCATGGTCTCAGGGTCCTGGGATCAAGTCCCACATCAGGCTCTCTGCTCGGCGGGGAGCCTGCTTCCTCCTCTCTCTCTGCCTACTTGTGATCTCTCTCTCTCTCTCTCTGTGTCAAGTAAATAAATAAAATCTTAAAAAAAAAAAAAAGATCCGCTTTTAGCATCCTACTGCCACTACATGTGAGGCCCACAAGACCCTGTCTTGTTCTAGCTAAGCCTCCTTATCTCCTCTTCCCCAGGTGTTCTAAGAATCTTAGTGTCAAGCTGTCTTTCGATCTGAATTGCTGGAAGTACACAAGGTACCAAGAACAAAAATGTCAGAATTGTTTGTCATTAAACAGAGTGAATCAATAATACTGCATGCTTAGATGGCAACTTTGGAGAACTCACATCAAAACCATTATCTTATGATAAGGAGTATTGTAAATCAATCAAGCAGGTATTGGCTGAATGCAAATTATGTGTAGACCGCAGTTCTAGATATGATCAGCAATATTCGAGACATGAAAAGTGCTTTTACCTTTTCTTTCATCTTTCCTTTCTTCCCTCCCCACAAACACTTTTAGAACACCTGCTCTAACCAGGTGTTCTAGGTAAGTGTAGGTGCCATGGAAATGGTGGCAGGAAAAATTTAATAATGAAGAAGCCTCGGTTCTTGCCCTCCAATGGTCTAAAATTTAATAGAGAAGATCTGCATGGAACCCTACAGGACTTTATTATCTCTGCAAGGAGAGAAGAGCTTGAAACATGACCTTTTCCCAGGATTACTTCTTAGTCACAGCCAGCCCCCACATCATGTCCTCTTTTCTGCACAGTCCTGAAGGATTTCTTTTCCCTTCACCTCTTCCAGCAGATGCTACTGCCTGAATCCTTTTCCCTCAGATCGTCCAGCATCTGAGATAAGGACTTAAGGTCAACGAAGAGGAAACAGATGTGCAGTTGAAAAATAATAAAAAATTTAAAAAGGGGGGGAATCATCAGAAGAAACCTAAAGTTTGTAGTTACCCATAGCTATTTCCTGTTACCCAGTTGCATGGTTTAAAATACTATCCATGGGGGCGCCTGGGTGGCTCAGTCGTTAAGCATCTGCCTTCGGCTCAGGTCGTGGTCCCAGCGTCCTGGGATCGAGCCCCACATCGGGCTGCTTGCTCAGCAGGAAAGCCTCTCTCACTCCCCCTGCTGTGTTCTCTCTCGCTGTGCCTCTCTCTCTGATGAATGAATAAATAAATAAAATCTTTAAAATACTATCCATGGGCTGACAATGCCCACATTTTTTTAATCTCCGGTGTGGGAATCCCCTGAGCTGGAAATTCACATGTCTGACTGCTTACTTGACACTTCTACTAGGAAATCTTCAAGACATCTCAAACATGGCCCTGATGAAACTCTTTGTCTTTCAGTAACATGTCTGTAGAATAGCTTGAAATAGCATATAGCTGGATTTTGTTTTGTTTTTTGATCTGATGATCTTTGTCTTTTCATCGGAGTTTAATATAACTATACAGAGAATGGTTCATGGATTTTGTTTTGTTTTTTGATCTGATGATCTTTGTCTTTTCATCGGAGTTTAATATAACTATACAGAGAATGGTTCATGGAATATTCAGATTTATTTATACCAAATTACTATGTGTTTTCAACTTGTCTCACTTAATGGTACTTTTTTTTTTTCTTTCTTGCCTTCTTTTGGATTGGCTATATTTTTTTCTTCTCTATTTATTTGTAAGTTATATAACTTTTTATATGTTTATAAACATTTATATGTAAGTTATATAACTATGTTTATTCTTTTAGGGTTTCCCCAGCTATTCTAATAGGCAAACATTTTTTAAAAGATTTTATTTATTTATTTGACACACACACACACACAGAGCACAAGTAGGCACAGCAGCAGGCAGAGGAAGAACAAGAAGCAGGCTCCCCACTGAGCAGGGAGCGGGACATGGGGCTCGATCCCAGGACCCCGAGACCAGGAACTGAGCCTAAGGCAGACGCTTAACTGACTGAGCCACTCACACGCCCCTCTAACATGCAAACTTAACAAAGTTTGAAATTAATCAGTGTTAATCCTCTTTCTAAACAATACAAGAACCCTAGAATAATAATTTCTCCAAGTTTCATGTCTAGTAATTTAATTCTAACTTCCTTTTTCTCCCACATAAAATAGATAAGCTTGTTATTGTTTCATATAGTCATTGATTATTTAGACATATCTAGGGCCACATTCATGGATGTGTGACCTGTAAAGTCCCATGGTTTACCTGTCTACACTGTTGCAACTGAAAGTCAGCCAACCATCAAATTACCTTTTCCTTGCAGGTGACCAGACTCTTCCTGTGGCTTTTTACTACCTTTTCTGTTTTGGTTTGTTTTGGGTTTTTGCTTGTTTGTTTGTTTGTTTGTTTGTTTGTTTGTTTTGAGGTTGTACATTTCACTATGATGTGTATTGAAGTCAATATATTGTTTGGGATTTGTTGGGCTTTGTTGGGCTTCCCAGATTTGAAGATATCTTTCAATATTCAACGATTTCAATATTCAACGAAAATATTCAACGATTAGATCCATATTGCCCTTTCTCTGGTCTATTATCTTCTTCAGAAACTACTTTATTTATTTATTTATTGGAAATCCTTTTTTTTTTTTTTTAAGATTTTATTTATGTGTTTATTTTAGAGAGACAGAGAGTGAGACTGGGGCAGGGGAATGGGGGAGAGGGAAAGAAAGAATCTCAAGCAGACTTCCCATGGAGTGTGGATTCCCAACACAGGGCTCAACCTCAGAACCCTGAGATCATGACCTCAGCCAAAATCAAGAGCTGGACACTCAACTGACTGAGCCACCGAGGTGCCCCTGGAACTCCTTTCAGCTGTAGATCAGACATTCTTATTCTCTCCTCCACATTTCTCAGTTTCATCTATATTTTCCATATTTTTTTCTCTGAATTTATTCTGGAAAATTATTTCAATTCTACCTTCAATAATGGTAATTCTCTTTTT
This sequence comes from Taxidea taxus jeffersonii, assembly GCA_003697995.1. NCBI lineage: Eukaryota > Metazoa > Chordata > Mammalia > Carnivora > Mustelidae > Taxidea > Taxidea taxus. The sequence goes on from RCUC01169663.1 coordinate 29,118, forward strand.
AATTGTGTCTAATGGTGATTAAACCAATTTTGAGATTTTTCTTTTCAATTATTTCTAGAGGTTATTTTGCAAATCTACTTGTTTCTTCCTCATATTTTCAAGCTTCACTCTTGTTGCTTTAAACAATGTTATTTTAAATATATTCTGTCTTAAAATTTCAGAAGTTGACATTTTTATAGGCCTACTTCTGCTCTTCCTTGCTTCTATCTTTTCTTACTGATAATACTTTATTTCTCTCCTCTCTTTTATTTAGAGAGAGAGAGAGTGAGCATGAGCAGGGCAGGGGCAGAGGGAGAGAAAGAAAGAATCCTAAGCAGACTCCATGCTCCACACAGACCCTGACATGGGGCTCCATCTCATGACCCTGAGATCATGACCTGAGCTGAAATCAGGAGTCAGCCACTTAGCCAACTGAGCCACCCAGGCACCCCAATGCCTTACTTCCCTTGAACTGTTCTTTTCTTTGAAATATTATCTGTGAGGCAGCAACCTCTTCGACCTCAGCTGCAGCAACTTCTTTCTAGAAACATTGCCAAAGGCAAGGGAAGCAAGGGCAAAAATAAACTATTGGGACTTCATCAAGATCAAAAGCTTTTGCACAGCAAAGGAAACAGTTAACAAAACCAAAAGACAACTGACAGAATGGGAGAAGATATTTGCAAACAACATATCAGATAAAGGGCTAGTATCCAAAAATCTATAAAGAACTTATCAAACTCAACACCCAAAGAACAAATAATCCAATCGAGAAATGGGCAGAGGACATGAACAGACATTTCTGCAAAGAAGACACCCAGACGGCCAATAGACACATGAAAAAATGCTCCACATCACTCAGCATCAGGCAAATACAAATCAAAACCACGGTGAGGTACCACCTCACGCCAGTCAGAATGGCTAAAATTAATAAGTCAGGAAATGACAGATGCTGGTGAGGATGCAGAGAAAGGGGAACCCTCCTACACTGTTGGTGGGAATGAAAGCTGGTGCAGCCACTCTGGAAAATAGCATGTAGGTTCCTCAAGAAGTTGAAAATAGAGCTACTCTATGACCCAGCAATTGCACTACTGGGTATTTACCCTAAAGATACAAATGTAGTGATACAAAGGGACACTTGCACCTGAATGTTTATAGCAGCAATGTCCACAATAGCCAAACTATGGAAAAAACCTTGATGTCCACCAGCAGATGAATGGGTAAAGAAGATGTGGTAAAGATATATACAATGGAATACTATGCAGCCATCAAAAGAAATGAAATCTTGCCATTTGCGATGACATGGATGGAACTAGAGGGTATTATGCTGAGCAAAATAAGTCAATCACAGAAAGACAATTATCATATGATCTCCCTGATATGAGGAAGTTGAGAGACAACATAGGGAGGTTTGGGGGGTAGGAAAGGAATAAATGAAACAAGATGGGATTGGGAGGGAGACAAACCATAAGAGACTCTTAATCTCACAAAACAAACTGAGGGTTGCCGGGGGAGGGGGGAGGGAGAGGGTTGTTGGGTTATGGACATTGGGGAGGGTGTGTGCTATGGTGAGTGCTATGAAGTGTGTAAACCTGGCGATTCACAGACCTGTACCCCTAGACCTAATAACACATTATATATTAATAAAAAAATTAAAATTTTTTTAAAAAAAGAAATATTATCTGTGAATATGTTAATATATAGATTGGAGTTGACTGCTCTCAAAGTTGAGTTACTTCTGTGTGGGGGACCCAAAGGATTTCTTCTCCTTTGGTGCCCAAGGTTCTCTGTCACGCCATGTTGAAGAATAAAGAGGTAGACCAGATGGAAGGCATAGTTCTTGGAACCTCCACCTTTTTTTTTTTTAAGATTTTATTTATTTGACAGAGAGAGAGAGAGATCACAAGTAGGCAGAGAGGCAGGCAGAGAGAGGGGGAAGCAGGCTCCCCGCTGAGCCAAGAGCCCGATGTGGGGCTCGATTCCAGGACCCCGAGATCATGACCCAAGCCGAAGGCCACTGAGATACCCTGGCACCCCGGAACCTCCACCTTTATTCAGAGTCTTATTAGCAGGCCCCTCACCTTAAGCGTGCCCGGAAATTTAACATTTACACTTAAACCTTCAGGGTTTCTCAGCAACCTTCAGGGCAAAAATAGGCTTTAGCACATTCTTAGTTCCCAGGGTCTCTGAGTTTGGAGGCCACTGCAGAGGTGTGCCTTTCCTTCAGCTCAGCAATGGGTTCAATGCACATTTGGGTGTTTTCTAGTCTGGCGATTACTCAAATCTGGTTTTGCCCACAGGACTCTTCTGACACCAAGTTTGTAGATTTTTCACACCAGTAGGACCAATAAATCTCGACATTGGAATATTATACTGCATTGGAAAAAACACAATGTACTGATGTGTGAAACAACATGGGATGAATCTAAAGAAATATATAGAGTGAAAAATTCCAGAACTACTCTGGGCTTCCATTTATGTGAATTTCAAGAAGCCCAAGAAGGTAATCTATTGTGACAGGAATCAGAATAATGGTTACTTCTGGTGTTGGGGGTTGAATTGAGTTTCCCAAAGAGATATGTTGAAGTCCTATTTCCTGTACCCATGAACGTGACCTTATTGGAAATAGGATCTTTGAAGATCTAATAAGTAGAACAAGGTCATGGTGAATTAGGGTGGGCCCTACCTCAATGATGGGTATCATTTAAGATGGAAAATTTGGACACAGAGACAGAGGGATGTGGGTAGAGAAGGCCGTGTGATGAGGAAGGCAGAGCTCAGTAAGGCAGTGGCAGGAGAGGGAGATTTGAGGACACTGGCAGCCAGCATGAGCTAGGAGACAGTCTACCACAGCATCTCCCCAAGAGCCTCCAGAAGGAACCAGCATCACTGATACCTTGATTTTGGACTTCTAGCCTCCAGAACTCAGAGAAAATAAATTTCTGTAGCGTAAGCCACTGTTTTGTGGCAATCTGTAACGAAAGCCCTGGGAAACTCCCTATGGGGAGGTATCAACTAAGAGAGAACATGAAGGAACCTTCTGGGCTATGAAAAAACTGTTTTGTATCTTTTTTTTTAAGATTTTATTTATTTATTTAACAGAGAGAGAGAGAGAGATCACAAGTAGGCAAAGAAGCAGGCAGAGAGAGAGCAGGAAGCAGGCTCCCCACTGAGCAGAGAGCCCGATGCAGGGCTTGATCCCAGGACCCTGGGATCATGACCTGAGCTGAAGGCAGAGGCTTAACCCACTGAGCCACCCAGGCGCCCAACTGTTTTGTATCTTGATCTGGGGAGTGGTTATGTGAGGTATACATATGGAAAAACTTTATGGAGCTACACTGTTACCTGCACTTTACTCTAAGTGACACCCAATTTAAAAAGTAAATAAAAAGAAAATCAGGGACATCTGGGTGGCTCAGTGGGTTAAGCCTCTGCCTTCTGCTCAGGTCATGATCCCAGAGTCCTGGGATCAAGCTCCATGACAGGATCCCTGCTCAGCAGGAAGTCTGCTTCTCCCTCTCCCTCTGCTGCTTCCCTGCTTGTGTGCATACTCTCTCTGTCAAATAAATAATAAAATCTTCTGAAAAAAAAAAAAACCAGAAAAAAAAATAGTACAAAAAATTTTTAAGTAAAATGAGGGTGCTGAGGTTATCTTTTTGTGCCTCCTGATCTAACACTCTTGAAAAGTGCTTTTGCTTTAGTTGAGAACAGGAATGGTGAAGGGAGCTAACTCAGACTAGATCTCACAGAGGGCCATCACCCTGATGAGGCAAGAGTAGTTGAGGGCTAGCCCCTTGGGTCTGCGGATCTAGGAGCTTGACCCAATCATAAACCAAAGATGATACAGCACAGAGACATTTCTTTTCTTTTTTTTTTTTAAAGATTTTATTTATTTATTTATTTATTTGAGAGAGAGGAAGAGAGACAGCATGCAAGCAGGGAGAGGAGCAGAGGCAGAGGGACAAGCAGACTTCCTGCTGAGCCTGGAGCCTGACTCCAGGCTTGATCTCACGACCTTGAGATCATGACTTCAGCCCAAATCAAAAGTCAGACGCTTAACCAAATGAGCCACCCAGGTGCCCCAAGAGACATATCTTATTCTAATTTTTTCACTCAGGGTTCCAGGAACTACTTTTTTAAACATAAAAGGATATAAATCGGGGAATTGGAATTAGGCACTTACAAAAAATGTCTGGAATGCGTAGAGAAGCAGACTCCAGTCTGGTCTCAGGTGATGACTTCTAGGAAGAACGCAGAACCAGCCCAGCAGAGGAGCCCAGCCCCTGCTACAACCAGGAGGATGGAGAAACAGAGGCTGTCTCCAGAACCTACCATGGAAGCTAATGGATCAGAAAGTCCCTGCTGCTGCACGTGGTGCTTGAGAGCTCCCTCGTGCCTGGCAGATACCCCATGCCTTGCCTCTTGCTATCAGCACAGCTGGAGGTTGGACACTGAAGAAAAAAATAACATCCCATGACTGTACATGAGGGCAGGCAGATGCCTTCACCTCACTTCCACCTTAAAATCATAACTAATGTATCTAATTTGTGAAAACTATTACAACAATAATCATAAATACAAGGGAAGCCCAGTTTGTAACTTTGCAGACTCTGAAGTCTAGGAAGGCAAAGTAGGAAGCCTCAGGGATGGAGGCTGAGTTATAAATTATGTTCCCCCCAAAGTTCAGCCCTTTGGTTACTCAATGTCTGCACGCACTTGTACCCATGCTTAAACTTCCACACAATGGCAACAAAACAACCTGTTCCTGTCTCACTCGATGCAATTATCCTTCGTGATATAAAGACACGCAAAACCTCTCACAAGGAGGGTATGTCCAGACTCTAAAGAATCACTCCCTCCATCTCTGTGTGCTGTTCATTCCCCTTCTTGTCCAGCCACAGTCCACATTCTAACAGCGGCTAAACTCTGAGGTTAACCTCCAACCACACATCCTGTATAAATCTGAGGGAAAAAAATGAAGGAAAGTGGTTCAAGTGTATACATGTTAAACTGAGTCAAAGGCTTGCTGCACTTACTTATTTGGGAGGTGATCTCCTGAAGGAGGAATAGGAGACCGGGGTGAGCAAGACAGGAGAGGGGAAAGCCAATGAAGCATCGTTATGAGCTGGTCACCACTGTGGACAAGTGCCACTGAGCCTCCCGGGACTTCTCTGAGGAACAGATTAAACACAACTCAGAGGTGACCTCTCAAGGTCAGAGGTTGGAATATATCCAACAACTCCACCCCAAACCCCCATGAAGGAGAGTTGCCCGGGGCACCCACACTTCCCTGTGTGGGGCACTCTCGCAACAGAGAAAACAGAAACACCTGAAACGACACACTGTCAGCACGCCAAGGGATAGTCCACAGGGAGATTATTGCCCCTAACAGCCCCTGAAACCAGAGGCGGCAGCAGCAAAGGGGTGTCTGCTACCACATAGAACCCAAAAAGGAAACAAATCTGGGTTGTGACAACAGGTCTCATTTCTGTTATTGGTCACAAAACTGCAACCGATATCAAGAATGGCCTTGTTCGGGATGCCTGGGTGGCTCAGTTGGTTAAGCAGCTGCCTTCGGCTCAGGTCATGATCCCAGTGTCCTGGGATCGAGTCCCACATCGGGCTCCTTGCTCGGCAGGGAGCCTGCTTCTCCCTCTGCCTCTGCCTGCCACTCTGTCTGCCTGTGCTTGCTCGCTCTCTCTCTCTCTCTCTCTAACAAATAAATGAATAAAATCTTTAAAAAAAAAAATGGCCTTGTTCATTACTCATTGGGTGCTCCCTTTGCTCTCAGGCCTCAGGTGATTTGGGTCTGACCCTGCAGGATGGTCCCAACACAAAATGCAATAAAATGCGGTCGCCAAGAGCATGGGTCGGGAACTTTTCTCTGAAGTTGAAGCCCAGAGCTGCCACTTATTCACTCTGTGACCTTGGTCAAGTTACTTCATTTCTCTGTGCCTCAGTATGGTCATCTGCCAAGCAGTCAGGAAAGCATCTACATCATAGCGGTGCTGGGAGAACCAAAGGAGCTGACACGTGTGAAAGACAGGACAGTATCTGAGGCATCGTCAAGGCCCATTGAGAACGAGTTTATTTGTTCTCATTTATTTCTGAGAAGTCCGTGCCTGCATTAGGAAGGTAGTTTTCCACTAACTTTTATCACTGGCTTGGCACAGGAGAGGCAAACCAACAGGTTCCCTCAATTCCAAAAAAACCCTGTCTTTGTCCCCTGGTATAGCAGGAACCCTGTTTCTCCTTGATGATCAAGATCAGTCATCCCAGTAAGGATAGTGACCCTCTATCTGCCAAGAGCGAGCAACTAGACGCTGGATCACTCTTGCAGAAAAACCCCAAGGTCTTTACCACCCGTGCCCAACAGCAGAAGTAACACAGATAGCCTCTCCCTCATCTCTACCTTTCAAATCTTGGCCACACACATCTTGTAACAACCTAGCTATTGTCAATTAAAAAAAAATACACTTAACAGTTAGAGATGCTTCCTGAAATACTTACAGGATATGATTTCATCTCTTTAGTAACTGGAATATTTCTCTGTGAGATGTAATGTCTCTCTGTCTTGGATAGTGCTGAAGGTTTTAACTTTCTGGGCCATTAACCAGCACTATGATTCCAACCTAAGTGCAGTGTTTATTAGAAAAACATGTCTTAAGGGTGCCTGGGTGGCTCAGTAGGTTAAAGCCTCTGCCTTTGGCTCAGGTCGTGATCCCAGGGTCCTGGGATCGAGCCCCACATCGGGCTTTCTGCTCAGCAGAGAGTCTGCTTCCTTCCTCTCTCTCTGCCTGCCTCTCTGCCTGCCTCTCTGCCTACTTGTGATCTCTGTCAAATAAATAAATAAAATCTTAAAAAAAAAAAGAATTACATGTCTTAAAGTGGAGGGTTCCTGTGGGTACAGGAGTTATGTAATACACTCATTCTCCCTGGTTTTGCTTTCAAAGGCAACAAACCTTGGGGAACGCCTTCCTCTAGCCCTCTTTATGCTAATCACATTCTCACTGAGAAATAAATAAGGAGGCTTTATGGAAAATGTCAAGGGAAAATTATGGCGGGGAACAGTGCATGAGGAAGCTGGGTTCATTACCTAGAGCTGTTCCATGTAACATCACCGTGGGAGATTATTGCATTATTGTTCAGATACTGATGCACTTTTGAAAAATTTCCAAGCAGCAGCAGAAACAGAAGAGGTTGGGATATTTAGGATGTAATGGAACATCATTTAGAAGTGCTGCTGTTAAAAAGTAAGTAGGTAAGCACTTGGGAAATTTGGGCATATAGTATTGAGTACATAAAAAGATGATATTTTAAGCCCCAGAATGAACTAAAAGTCCTACTGAACAGCTAACGGTTTTGAAAAGTATCGAAAAACTATAGTAGCACAAAGAATTGAAAGGGTAACTATAGTGCCATCTGTATCAATTACATAAACACTGTGCCCTAATGGTCCTTCCAATTATCCCCGCAGGCTCGACCCACTTGTCAGCAAAAATTAAATGGCAGAGTTATTGTGAAATTATTTCTGAGATGCTACCTACTCTTCAGGACATTTACTAATGCACTACAGTGTTGTTATAAATAATTAAAATCAAATAAATTCAGAATAGCTGAATAATTTAAACACTTGTCAAAATGAATCAGCTGAGAATATTCTGAGGTTTAACATATTTGATTTCCATGCTTTGATTTACTTGTTTTCTCATTAAATCAGACAAAATAAAATGAAAAAGCAGTTCAACTTTCAATTCCTATATGCCAAACAACATTGCCTTGGCCGTCCTGCAAAATCCATCGGCTGGAAAACAAATTTCAATATGTCAGCAAAAAGGACTTATAAAATTTGGAATTTGGGTGGATTTGCCACAAATCCCATGTGCTCCGAATTCAAATCACAGTCCTGTCTCCCCATAAGTACTGTCCTATTTTCACAGACTATACGTCCCAGGTTTTGGTTTCATGTATATATAGTCCTTGGGCTCAAGACATTAATATATGTATTATTGTGTATATGTGTCCTTGGCATCAAGAAGTTGACAATATATGAAGGAAATAAAGGGTATACAATAAAAGTTAATGGACAAAGTGAGGCACTAAATGTCAAGTGTCATAAATTCTAATGGGATTCAAAATTAGGTGAGACAGCACCAGGCTCAATCAGAAAACACTTCCAAAAAAAAAAAAAAAGAAAGAAAGAAAGAAAGAAGGATGGAAGGAAGGCTCTTTCTCTGAGCTTTCCATTATGATTAGGACCTTGGATAAGGTGGTGAGTAAGACAGCATTTGGAATCAAAGTACAAGGTGGAGTCTTATGTATAAACATGAAAGAATAAACAAAGAGCCTGCCAAAAGAGGGGTCTTCCGGGTCTAAAACAGGAAGAGGAAAGAAGCACAGGTTGGAACCACACCAGGAAGGGGCCTTGAACTGAGGTCAAGTGGTTTCAGTTTCATTGGGTAGACAGTAAGAGGCCCTTTGAGCAGTCTGAGTACTAAGAAGTTTGCTCCTGTGGAACACACTAGAAGACAGGATTGAATGCAGGGAGGACCCATTATGAGGTAATTATTGCCACACGGATGGTAGCAGGGTGATAGAAATACAAAAGAAGGAAGGAACCTTCAAAGGAGGCATCTGTAGAACCGACAAAAGTTGGCGATTGGCAAGGAAGAAGAGATGAGAGAAAGCCTAAGAAAGGACTCGCATTGACAGAGGAAGAGAAATCAACAGTTCATGACAAAGAGAATGGATTTGATTTTCAAGCTTCCGGGGCAGCTCTCTTTGCTGGGGGTCATGTCTGGACCTGTTTAAGATACATGGGAAAGAAGATGCTAGAGAAAGAGATCTGGTCGAGCCATGGTAGCTGAATCATGAAGCAAAACGAAATTCCCTGAGGAGAATGTGGATAGAGAAACACAGAATGAACCTAGCAAATGCCCTCACTTAGAGGGAGAGGGGAAGGGGGGCCTTTGGTGGAAGCCAGAACACTTGATGGATGTAGCAGAAGCCGCTTTTAGGCAAACAGGCCTGAGCAACGGAATTTGGAAGGGCCACAGCCACCCCCTGGCTGACTACAGACAGGCCCATCACAGGACCCACCTGAGAACACGGGCTACTTACAACCAGGCACATTGACCAAAAAAGGGAGAATTCCATATGCAGTCTTACCTGCTCACTTTCCCTCTTTAAAAGCATCCCCACCCACTGCCTCCTGGCAGACAGCCTCACCTCTGCTGCCCTGCCTGCCACTCCCCTGCACTGTATTCAACAAAATTCTCTCTCCTGGTTCGGCTTCCCATGAGTCCTTTCACCACCAACCCCACCTGTTGCCACCAGATCGTTACCCCACCGTTGGGGCCCCCATCTGACTGAGAGACACCACAGGTGTCCGTGCAGGAATGGAAATATGTAATATGAGTGATGATTATGATTATTATTTTAGTTTATCTCTCAGTATTATTCAGACAGATATAAGATATTGAAAATTTACTAAAGAGGGGCGCCTGGGTGGCTCAGTGGGTTAAAGCCTCTGCCTTCGGCTCAGGTCATGATCCCAGTGTCCTGAGATTGAGTCCCAAGTCGGGCTTTCTGCTCCATGGGGAGCCTGCTTCTCTTCCTCTCTCTCTGCCTGCCTCTCTGCCTACTTGTGATATCTGTCTGTCAAATAAATAAATAAAATCTTTAAAACAAAAAAAGAAAATTTACTAAAGAATAATGAAAAAGCAAGAACGATACCAACCCAAACTCTATTTCACAAATTCTGCCAATGGAAGTTATAACCTATCAAGAGAGATAAAGACTGGGGTGTTTTCAGGTTAGATGTATATTGCTCATTAACCTGAGATGAAGGCTAATAAAGTATTTGTATACAAATATTTGAGCTACTAATGAATGCACAATTTCTAAGAAGGATATGATGAAATTATCCATAATAATTACCTATTTATCTATGGGGAAATAAATCATCTATGCTAGCTACCTGAGTCAATTAACTAATTAGATTTTTTAAATAAGTTGCCCGAGTTAATAGGACGAATGTATTTGATTGATTGTTTTAGAATCATGTGGTCACATGGACAAAGGCAAATGTATTCAAATATATGCTTAAATCCTAACTATTCACTAACACTTTATAGATATTTCTCAAACCTCCTCACCAATGAATCCTTGAATTCTAACTGGGTTGATCCCATTTCTACATTATGTCAAGCAACAAAGTAACATTTAGAAAGAATTACCTTGTATACAAGCATGAGAATACTGTTGATGAATTTTTACAGGACTGCCGAATTATTGGAGGAACTTAAAGAGGTTGATATTAAAGCCAGGAAGGGGGGCGCCTGGGTGGTTTAGTGGGTTAAAGCCTCTGCTTTTGGCTCAGGTCATGATCCCAGGGTCCTGGGATCGAGCCCCGCATCGGGCTCTCTGCTCAGCCAGGGAGCCTGCTTCCTCCTCTCTCTCTGCCTGCCTCTCTGCCTACTTGTGATCTCTCTCTGTCAAATTAATAAATAAAATGTAAAAAATAAAATAAAGCCAGGAAAGTGTTTGGTAACATAGTATGGATTTGGGAGTCAGGTGAACTTAGATCCAGACAGAATGTTAAGAGGATTACATGAGTGGATGAGTGAATGTATATACATAAGAAGTGATAAGTGCTTAGTTAATATTGCTTAATAATTAGTTATGGACATTCTGATTTCACATGCTCATGGGCAATGCAGGAAACCAGACATATTAATCACCATTAAAATAAAGTAAAGTAATGCAATAACAATAATGCTTATTATTATTTATTATTATTATGGACTTACCATATTATTGTTATCCTCATCTTAGAGAGTGAGAAACTGAGACCTAGAGAGGTCATATAAATTGCTCAATGTCACACAGTTAATAAATAATACATTCAAACCAGATCTGCTGACTCTACAGTGTGGGCTTTTCAACAGACATGGATCAAGTCTCCAGACAGAGTTGAAAAGGAGTTCCTACGGAAGTAGAAAGGAGGAGGTTCTTGGTACACGAGGCAAGACACAGCACGGAGGGTGTAACAGGGACTCCGGAATGATTTTACTGAGATGAAAAAGGCAGCTTCTTAAACAGTAGAGGTTTGGGGGGTGCCTGGGTGGCTCAGTGGTTAAGCCTCTGCCTTCGGCTCGGGTCATGATCCCAGAGTCCTGGGATAGAGCCCCACATCAGGCTCTCTGCTCAGCAGGGAGCCTGCTTCTCCCTCTCTCTCTGCCTACTTGTGATCTCTCCCTCTCTCTCTGTCAAATAAATAAACAAAATCTTTAAAAAATTAAAAAAAAAACAGTAGGGGTTTGGTAAACAAATAGAATGTTGTAGGCAAAAAGGAGAATTACAGACAACGTGTGGCTGGCTCGTGGAGATGTGGTCAAAGACAAGGTCAGAAAGGTCAGCAGGAACATGTCTTCAAGAGCTTGATGCCTCCTGAAGAGTTATGACACCAGGGAGCATGGGAATGCCATGCTTGCGGGGACATTAATGGGTGTAATGGACAGGAGGGGGCAGAAACTGTAATAGTCCAGGCAAAAGTAACAGGAGCCTACACTCAGGGCAGGACAGCAGGAACAGAGTGCAAAAATATTACAAAGTAGAATCTACGAAGTTTAGTGCCAATAGGACATCACGGGTAAAGGGGCCAGGGGGGACCCTAAGCTAACTCCTGGCTTCTTTTCTTTTTTTTAAAGATTTTATTTATCCATTTGAGAGAGAGAGAGTGAGAGAGAGGGTGAGAGGGGAGAAGGTCAGAGGGAGACGCAGACTCCCTGTGGAGCCGTGAGCCCGTTGCGGGACTCGATCCTGGGACTCCAGGATCATGACCTGAGCCAAAGGCAGTCGCTTAACCAACTGAGCCATGCAGGCACCCCTAACTTCTGGCTTCTGACTAAGGCCACTGCACAAAAGATGACTTTTTTATCTTGAAGACTCTTGGGAGAGGAGCACGTCTAAAGTGGAAAATAATGAATTTTACGTTGGATCTCTTGTGTTTGGAATTCTTCTGAAGACATCCAGATGGAGAGGAATAGTGAGGTAGTAAAAAATATGTGTCTGCCACTCAGATGTGATCTCTTAATATCCATTACTATCAAATGGACGTAGCCCTTCCAAATGTACAATATCCTTCTGTTAATTAGAGAAACATGCTTTTACGTATGGACATACAAAGGTATAGATGTAATAACGTACACCAGTGAGCATAACTGTACTATTGGCCAATGCCCAGATCTCCCCAGGGAAAGCCAGTCTACAACCTGGGATCTATCCATTAGACTGCACTGCCTCTGTGTGTATCCTAGACGCAATAGCAGAAGGAAAGTGCCTCACCCACCTCACTGTTTTAGGAAACATTCTCAAATACTCGGAGGCCAAAAGTGATCCAAGAGGACCGATTCTTAGTCTATGTAACCTTTTAGGAAACATTTTAGGAGTTCTGCCATAGTCTGATATTTCCCATAATAATAATTTCTATATGACCTAAAAAAAAGGGGGGGGTTATTCAGTAATCTGAAAGGATTTTATCCTTAGCTGTATTAAGTTATCAAGAAGTAATGGACCAATTAGAAATAAGGGCTAGAAGTAAAATCTAATTACTTGTAATATTATCTTCCTGTGGTCTTCAGCCAAAAGCACTAAAGGTCAGAGTTTATGCCCAGCGTTAATAAAAAGCCAAAGCATTGTTAAGCACTACAATGAGCATACTCTGAAGATTCAGGGAAAAATACCAAGACAATAAAGAATGACTTTTCTAGCCTGTGGGGGAGAGGACTCACACAAGTTCTACAATATAGTTAGCACTTAGCCATGCAGAGAGAGAAAGAAATGCCTCCTTTCTTCAAAAGCAGACACCATGCAACTCTGAAAGGGAAGAACAATTATGAAGCAGGAGGGAGAAGAAATTGAAAAAAATACAGTGATCTGGGGCTTTAAAACTCAAATTTTCTTACTTTTTGGAAAGGGGGAAGAGACTATGCAAATTATGAGGTAGCTGGGATTTGAACCCAAGACTTGGAACCTACCTCTGTCTTCAAATTTTATGCTTCAAGTCACCTTGTTTTCTGCCTTTTAAAGAAGGTTAGATGTTTTCTTCCCAAACCCCAAGTCAAAATGTCTGAAATCCTCTCATCAACCATCACCTGGAGAAGACTTTATCTTCCTTCAAAGCATAATCCTAAGCGAGAGGAAATCTAAGGTCTAGGTCACCTACCTTTTCATTAATTTATTCAATAATTAAATATTGACTCTGTACTCCATGCCAGGCATGTTCTAGCTATGTTCTATGTACAACATGAAAGATGGGTTGGGAAAGTGAATGAATGAATAAGCGAACGATACAGGAAAAATCACCGGTGGTTGTAAGTGCTGGTGGTAGGAGGGAAGGAATGGTAAAGCAGAAATGGAGGATAAGCTTAACCTTGAAATCAGAGAAACCAAGGACTAGCTTGTCTTTCCCACAAGCCAGCGTCTGGACCCCGGGCAGAGCTCCTCACTCTTTGGATCTTTGTTCCTCACACCTCAAAGTCATTTTTTAAAATAAAGTGTATTGAAAAATAAATAAATAAAATATAGCACGTTGAACATATGTTTATCCTTGTTCATTTCCAAAACCTCAGGGAGTAATCTAGTAAATAGACTAACCAAAAAAGAGGGCTTCTGGGTGGCTCAGTCATTAGGTGTCTGCCTTCAGCTCAGGTCACAATCCCTGGGTCCTGGGATCGAGCCCCACATCCGGCTCTCTGCTCAGTGTGGAGTCTGACTCTCCCTCTCCCTACCTATCCCTTTCTGGATAAAAGAAAAAAAAAGGATTAACATAAAAGGAAGACTTAAACCCACCAGGACAAAAAGAAGACAAGACAAGACAAGGGTGTCAACCACGTTTTAGAAGATAAAAGTAGTTGAACCCTTGGTAATTCACTTAGAAGAGGTAAGGAAGCTGAAACATAGTGTGGAAAGTCAGAGGCCAAAACAAACCACTAGATAAAATGAAGTCAGAAGAAGCGGACAATGCCAGGATCAAAATAAAACTTCAGGTGCATCTGATTAAGCCACTTCTAAAAAAAAAATAAAACTTTGAAAATAATATTACCAGAGAGAAAATACAACAATGTATCCATGAAACAAGAACAGTATGGTGTAAAGAGAAAATAACCAGGAGGCATCAACAAAAACTTCTCAGAAATTAAAGGATGATAGCAAAAATTGTTAATTCAACAGGAAAGGAGTTCCTAGGTGGCTCAATCAGTTAAACAGCCGACTTTTGATCTCAGCTGAGGTCTTGATCTCAGGGTTGTGAGTTCAAGCCCAGTGAAAAATAAATTCACTGTTAAGATTGAAAGATAAAGTTCAGGAAATCTACTAAAAAGGGAAAACCAAGACACAAAAAGAGTGAAAGTGGGAGATAATAATAAGAAAATCAGGAGATAGAGCCAAAAGATCTTACATCCAAGTTTCAGACATTTCAGGAAAAGAATGAAGAAATGAAGATAAAGGAAATTCTCAAATCAAAAACAAATACAGAAAAATCCTCATATTGAAAAACAAGAGAATCCATAATGAAGGAACCCACAGCAAAAGAGAAAGTTGCATCATTGCAACATTTTATAAAACCAGACATAAAGAAAGAAAAGCTTGCAGAGAGGAAAAAACCCAGTTGTTTCCACACAAATGGTTAAGAATGAAAATGTTTAGGGCCTCTCAAACACAACACTGGAACTTAGGCGACAAAGCCAAAGTGTCCTCAGAATTCTGATGGAAAATGACTTCTGACCATAAAACTTTAAGGCAAGCTATTAAGTAAATATGAGGATAAAATAAAAACATTTTAGACACAAAATTTCTCAGAAAAATTCCTTGCTCTGCATTCTTTTTTTGGGAAGTTGCTGGAGAATGGGAACCACCATATCAAAAGGTCTACGGAGAAAGAGATAAAGTGTGGTGGTTGCAGTGGATTGGCTCATGCACTATTCTTACCTGCCTGGCTTCTCTGGGTTGGTTGGTTGGTTTTTAGAGGCTGGAAAGCTTAAAACCACTTTCATCCAATTCTCTTAAAGACCTCTGTTTTATGAATCACATGCACGCACCTGGACTTGAATTAAGGACTGAGTGGAGTGGAGAATAAGGGTACACTGTGCAGGGCGTCTTTTTTTTTTGCTGCTGGGACCATAGCCAGTGCAAATGGCCTGGGAGCCAGCTGACTCCTGTTCCTGGAGACACAGCTGTAGCGTGGCTTCCTGACCCCGCCCTCCCCCCCAACCCCCAGCATCGTGCTCAGAAGCCTACAGCAGCAGTCCAGGAGCCAGTCTTGTCCTCCGAATCATCCCTAGGGGCCCCATCCACAGCCTGCCCCGCTCCAGACCCTCGGAGCAATTATTTTCACCCCTGAATTATTTCCTGCATTAAATACTTTTCTACTTAGAAACAGCTGGGCTGATTTCTGTTGTCTCTCTGGCCCCGGAAGGATTGCAGGCAACAGACGTTCAAGGATAGAGATCTGGGGTTGTGTGACCTGGGTTTTTTGGGAAGGAGTGGTGAGCTGTTACAGTGAGAAGATGGGGTTCTGATAGACTACACCTCCCGCGGCCTGTTACCTAAATTAGCGCCTGCGCGAACTGAAATGTGCCTTTTGTAGGCACCGCTTGGGTGGACCGAGGAGTCAGACCCCTCCCGGGAGTCCCGATGGATGGACTCAGACCTTTCCATGCTGGCTTTTTCACATGCATGCTCCGCTTCTGGGCGGTAGAAAGCTCGTCCTTTACCCCAACGAAGGAGAATGGGGGTTAGTCCCATCACACCAGCAACCTCTCCTTCGCTCCTCCATGAGGACGGAGAGCCAGCAAGGTCCTCCCTCTTCAGATTGCTCAGGTGTCCTCAAAACACGTTCCCAACCTGCTGGGGGCACGTGTTGAGCTTTGTGAGTCTTCCTTTTGAGGGACTTCCCCTGGACTTGAGAGGAGGAGCAGGCATCCTTGGGGAAGGGAGGAGGAGCTCACAGAGCCCTACCAGCTCTCTCCAAAACTCACCTCTCCTCACCAGCAGTCCCAGACTTAACACTCTCTATACAGACAGGGGGATGTGAGTTGAATAACCAGTTTTGAGGTGTCTCATGAAATTTTTGTATCTTGGTTTGAAGATGTTTTGGGATATGTTCTCTGTTGTACAGGGGATGAAGATGAAACTGCCACGATAATTTGTTTTTGTTTTGTTTTGTTTTAGAATATGCTACTTATTTATTTGGAGGGTGCAAGCAGGGGGAGAGAGAGAGAGAGAAGCAAGACTCCCTCCTGAGCAGAGAGCCTGACTCCGGGCTCAATCCCAGAACCCTGAGATCATGACCCGAGCCGAAGGTAGACGCTTAACTGACTGAGCCACCCAGGTGCCCCAAGACTGGATAATTTTTAAGGTCTCTCCCAGCTCTAAAAAGTGTATTGTGGAGGTGGGGAGAGGTATATTTGAAGAGAAGAGCAAAATGCTGGTGGTAATAGCAGTGAGAAGAGGAGGAAAGGTGTGCACGTGTGTGTGGTGAGATGGGGTTGGGGTGCAGGTAGAAGCTGGCCACACAATAGTTATTCCCTGTTGACTCCCCTTGAGAGCTGTGGAAGACGTTGGAAAGGATGACAACCCAAAACTTCAAAGAACTACTGTCCAGACACCATCATGTGAAGAGACTTGAAGATGGTGGTTTAGGAGAAGAAAAAGGTTTTTTCTTCTTCTTTTTGAGATCTTTAGGATGTTGGGGAAATACTATTCAATATATTTAAGTAGGGGAGGAACGTAACATTGACCCTTATAATACACTAGGTCTCGGGCAGCCTGGCTGGCTCAGTGGGGGGGAGCATGCAACTCTTGATCTCCGGGTTGTGAGTTCAAGCACCACGTTCGGTATAGAGATCACTCAAAAACAGAATCTTTAGAACAGCTCCTTGTTTTTAATAAAAACAAATGGGCACTCTTTTGCAGCAACTCCGTGAATCCATTACCAAAGAATGCAGGCTACATTTTAAGCTGCCTATTCCTAGGGAAATGTTGCTTGACAGAAAACGTAGTAAAAGCAATGTCATTTCTTAAAGAATAATGGGAGCCCAGGCATTTAGATCTGATGAGGTGAATAGTTCCTGACCACTCTTTGGTGGATTTCCACTCAGAAATAACTGGCATCCGAGAAGGTTTAGAATTGGAAGACTGCCATTTCTTTGTCTTTGCTCTCCCTCAATAATATTGGTTTCTGAGCATTTGTGTAGAGAAAAATTTTCTAAATGTCTTAGGTCTGCGATTAGAGGAAACTTTGCTTCTATATTCACAGTTCAGAAATTCTAACAAAATTGCTTTCTTTAATGATCTTGAAATTCATTGTGATGATTTATACCTTGACCTTTGAGTTATTTAATTTCCAGTGATGGGAAACGTGAGGTAAGGAAAAACCAAAGTGAGTGATCACCATGTTAGTCACCCTCAGCAGAACTGTCAATTTGATAGGTAAAATTTGAGTATCATTGATTTTATTTGCATCTCTTTGATTACCAGTGAAGTGGGGCATTTTTTTCAGTGCTTACTTTCCATTTGTATTTCTTCATTTCTGAATATCCTGTTCCCTGGTAGAAATGGTCTTTTGATAAATCAAATGGTAATTTCCAGTGGAATAAAGACAAACTATATTCTAGCTCCTCTCTTTCTTAATTTGTGCCTCAAGATACTGCTCTTGGTTGAGTAGATTATAGGCCCCTAGCCATAAAACAATACAAAACAAACTAAAAAACTAACCATCTTAAATGTGAATCACCTTTAAATGTCTTTGCTATAACTGTCCTGCTCTCTATTTTCAGACAAGAAATGCCTCTAAAAAATCAACTGTTCTAACAATAAATTCTTACCCTTGAAAGACAGATATCAATGTTTAACTTGCTTATCAATTATAAACTTATACAGGTTAACTCATTGAGTTGCCAACATGGATTTTCTTTTTGGATGGTTGAGATAGCTGTGGAGTTTCATCTGATGTAAAATTTTTCCAGGTTAAGCTCCTAAAGTCACGCTTCATTACATTGAACTTTGAGGACTTGAAGATCCTTGCATCTCTGTGCTAGCATGAATTAAAAACTTCTGCCTGAGGAGAGTCTAGGCTCTATGCAAGGGTATTCCTGTGACCTATCTCCATACCCTTCTAAGACTTTTCAGCCATCAAAATAGGCTGTCAGGGACCCCTGGGTGGCTCAGTTGGTTAAGCGGCTGCCTTCGGCTCAGGTCATGACCCCAGGGTCCTGGGATCGAGTCCCGCATCGGGCTCCTTGCTAGGCAGGGAGCCTGCTTCTCCCTCTGCCTCTGTCTGCCACTCCGTCTGCCTGTGCTCGCTCTCTCTCTCTCTCTCTCTGACAAATAAATAAATAAAATCTTTAAAAAAAATAGGCTGTCAATCCTATCCCCAGCCCAGGTCACTGTTAATATTTATACCTCTACCTTGAACTACACTGCAGGTGCCTGGCATTGAGAATGACATTGAACTCACAGTACTTATCCAAAGTAAGACATAATATTTCTGGAAGATTGCCTGAATGGGCTAGTCCCCAGTTCATGCTAAGATCTTTCCCTAGGCAAGACCAAGTCAGAAGAGAAGTGGACCTCAGCCCCTGATGATTCCATTCTCACTAAATTAAGCTCAGACATGATGTCACTGGCCTACACCAAGGGGCATTGGTATGAAATAATCAAACTCACTGGCCTCTTGCTTTCTTGACCTCCTTCTCTGTGGACATTCTTCATCTACACCCCCTGAGATATCTACTCTCA
>ML112075.1:0-12272 GCA_003697995.1 Taxidea taxus jeffersonii
ATTGTTTGGTATGTAATCACAGAATGTTACATTTGGAAAGATCTTCAGGGCACCTCTAGGTCAGTTCCTTTTTTTTACAAATGAAGGCAGGCCTAGCCAAGTGACTGCTCCAAGGTCACAAAAAGCTGAAACTAAACCTCAAGCCTTCAGATTCCCAGCATAATCTTGCCATCAAGCCATCCTGTGTTAAACAGTCACTCTGGTTTTATAGTTTTTCTCTTGATACCTGTATTTATCTAGAATCATATGTGCCCCAAATTCTCTAGATGCTAGACACCAGTTTAGAAGCCTTTCTTCCCTTATCTTACGCACGGGCACACACACAGATAAATAAAAACACCGTCATTTTGTAATAACAAAAGCCAGATTCTGGTGATCCGGGTTCCTTTGCCTTGTCTCAAGTTCTCTGGATTTCCCTGACAGTCAGTCCCTCTCCCCCTGTCCCACTCCGGCTGCTTTTCCTGAGTGAGGACAGCTGGGCTGAAGGCAACAGAAGCTCTGCTTTGCTCAGTCAGGAGGCCTGCTAGGATGAACAGAAGGGAAAGTGTGGAGAGGGGAGCACTGGAAGCCCTTCTCGAGTACTCTTTGCATTAATAGACGGACCAATGAAAGAATGAACAAATAGAAGTTAGAAGGCAAGGAAAAACGGGTGGGGGCTGAACTTCTGGGTCCTTGGTTGGTATCTATGAGCCTCAGGGCTGAGGGATAAGTAGACAGGGTTTGAAGTTAAAGAATGGGGACTACTGTCAGGGTCAAGACCAGAGCAACTCCTGGCCAGCCCTCAGCTCAGTAGAGCCTAGAGGCCCTCCCACCCCCACTTGTACCTGCAAATGTCTTCCCACGCCTTTTGTCTTCCTTACCATTCCTTGCACAAGGAACAAAATTCTTAGTGCTTTGCACAAAAAGCATGCTTTGAGGACAAGGTCTGTGTTTAATTTTACGTCCTTAATAAATGTTCAACAAATGTTTTCTTTCAGTGAATCCTTGACAATTGAGAGGAAGACAAACATCTGGAAATTAATAATCCACTAAGTTTCCGTCACAGTGTAACTGCTGATGTCTGAGTTTTTTTAATGATGTTTTACTCTGTGTGTGTGTGTGTGTGTGTGTGATCAGAAAGGGAGATCGCTCCAGGTTTCTGTAAAGATGTAGGTGAATCTGGGGTTTTAGAAACATTTAGGTTTTGGGAAAAAAAACCAATATAAACTTGGCAGACGTTACAGTTTTACAGATTGGCTGTGTTTTTGTTGATCCGCACACGGATGCCTTGGAGCTATGGGCGGAAGTGTCTGATAGGAAGATCAAGCAGCATCTTGGTGTGAGCCTTGTGTCTGTGAAAAACAGTAAACTTTTTGGAAGTGGGCTTGAAAGAGGGCAGCCCCAGGCAGCGGAGAACAAGACTCCTTAGGCTCCGGACTGGTGAAAGGGCGTTGTTCTCCTCCCTGCCCAGGGTTGAGGTTTGGACAGGTTGAAGAACAAATGTTCTGCGGTGGGTGTGATCGAGGTCCCTTTTTTGCGGCCCAGAATATTTTCCTTCTACTCCTTCTGATAACCACCTCTGTCCTACCCCCACACTCCCAGTGGGAAAGAAGTGTTTTCTCTGGGGCTATCCTCACTGGCTGCACGGAGAGGCCAGAGAGGCGGACAGGAGGAGGAAACGTAAAGATGAATGGAGAGAGAATGAGAAGGAAGGAGGGAGGGTAGAAAGATGGATATTATTTGTATCCCTGAAACTCTGACCCTGGACATCCCAGCTAGGTGGACCCCACTCGGCTTCCCCCGATTTTTCCATTAGCCATTTTCGTTGGGGTTTCTTTCACTGGCAAGAGAAAGTGTCCCCTTGAATACAGATCCTCCCCCTCTATCCCTGCCAACGTAAGGGAGCCCGGTAACCTCTGTGACTCAGTTTCCTCCTAATGATTTCCTGTGGATTAGTTGATCGCTCCCAAGATTTTTCCCCCCAAACACAGAGTACAGTATTATTATAAACAGTAACTTCTATTCTTAGGAACTGCAGGTTTCCCGTCTTGGCTCCTTTACCAGAGTTTCTGAATCAGGGCCAGGTCTCTTTCAGTAACACGAGAGGCAGTCTAAGCAGAATAGTAATGACAATCCAAAAATATCAAATTATCCAGAGAACCAGGGACTTTCAATGACTCGCGTAAACAAGGTCCACTGACAACCAGATTTTAAAAACATCATTTTATTTTATTTTTTTATTTTTAAGATTTTATTTATTCATTTGACAGACAGAGATCACAAGTAGGCAGAGAGGCAGGCAGAGAGAGAGGAGGAAGCGGGCTTCCCGCTGAGCGGAGAGCTCCATGCAGGGCTCGATCTCAGGACCCTGGGATCATGACCTGAGCCGAAGGCAGAGGCTTTAACCCACTGAGCCACCCAGGAGCCCCCAAAAACATCATTTTATTGTGTTGGGTTTACACTGTGGCATTTTAGTGAGGCTTGACAAATCAGACTGTAAATTCAGGGACAGGAAGCAGTGAATAACAAAAAGAACTAATGTCTCCTTGACATCACTCACTCTTAAGGCTGTTTACTTCTGAGTTTACCTCCTAGTGTGCTTTAAAATACTCTTGCAAATCTCAGTCAGCTTGAAATAGCTGTTCTACCTTCTTTCAATAGAAGCCCCTAACTTCTCAGCACACTGGCTCATAGTTATTTATAAACCTGATGTCAGTCAAAGATTATTTTTTATATCCCTCTTCGTTACTCCCTTCCCCCACCTATGAAGGCAGACCTATATAAAAATAGAAACTTCACATAAAGTATTCAGTCACTTAGGTAAGAATTATTATCAGTCAGCAATCATTTATGAAACATAAATTTATCCTATTGGGTGAAGCATGTCTCCAACACTGTTTCATGGGTACAAGCTACTTCTTTTTTTTTTTTCTTAAAGATTTGCTTTATTTATTTATTTATTTGAGAGCGTGCAGGCCCAGGCGTGAGGTGGGGGTGCAAAGGGAGAGGGAGAGAGAATCTTGAGCAGAATCTGCCCTGAGTGTGGTGTCCCTCTGCACCGAGATCATGACCCGAACCCAGATCAAGAGTTGGACGCTTAACCAACTGAGCCCCCCAGGTACCCCCACAAGCTCTTTCTTAAAAAAAAAAAAAAAGACTTCTGGGGGGAGCCTGGGTGGCTCAGTGGGTTAAGTATCTTCCTTTGGCTCAGGTCATGATCTCAGGGTCCTGGGATGGAGTCCCATGTCTTACTCCCTGCTCAGTGGGGAGCCTGCTTCTCCCTCTCCCTCTGCCCTTCCCCACTGCTCATTCTCTCTCTCTCTCTCTCTCTCTCGCTCGCTCTCTCATAAATAAATAAGATCTTTAAAAAAAAATGCCTCTGTGGCCAAATAAGTTTGGAAAACTGTATGCCTTCTTGAGATTGATTGAAAACATACTACGGTAATCAAGTTATCTTTGTGTGAGCTAGCAATTTCCACATCTATTTTGTCAAAGCATCCCTTTCTTTCCAGCCATATTTAGTAACATTTCATGGAATGATGGGTCTTGGATCACACTTTGGGAAACCAGGGCGGGATGTGGAGCCAGGAACACTGGCTTTGACTCCTGGCTCTGTCACCCTACTCTGTATATGACCTTGAGCAAATCACAACCTCTTTACATGTACTTTTAACACTGGAAGAGTCAGGATGATAATACCCATCTGGATCCAGGTTGTTTTATGGATTAAATGATATTATTATGACTGTGCTTTAAAGACTATAGAAAAGTATCACTAGATATCACAGAGAAATAAAGATTATATTTAAAAATTATTAATGTATAGGTATAAAGAAAGTTGCCCCAGCAATTCCTACTTGACAGCTGTCTACTTAAGTCTAACTTAGAGGCCAGCACCGAGAAGGGAGCAACGAAGCACAGTACAAAGGTGAAAGTAAGATTAGAGCATGTTGGGTCCAGAAATGTCTTCAGTGATAATTGAATTTAACCCTCTCGTTTTATAGATGATGAAGCTGAGGTCCTGAGGGGTCAAATGAATGGCATAAGGTCACTCATAAAGTTAATATTAGAAACATCTGATTCCCATCCAGGGATTGGGCTCATTGCCAAGGGTTATCTGACCATGAGACGAATCACAGCTTCATGAAATTTTCAATCTAATTAGGAGACACAAGATTTACAAGTGACATCATCAGAAAACAAGAAAACATGGAACATTTTATATTTTTTAAAACATTTTTTTAATTTTATTTTTTTTATTTACTTGACAGACAGAGATTACAAGTAGGCAGAGAAGCAGGCAGAGAGAGAGGAGGAAGCAGGCTCCCCACTGAGCAGAGAGCCTGACACGGGGCTCGATCCCAGGACCCTGAGACCATGACCTGAGCCGAAGGCAGAGGCTTAACCCACTGAGCCACCCAGGTGCCCCTGGGACAACATTTTAAAGCTCAAAAAATATGGCTGATCGTAACTAGGTGAGGGGATTGGTATATTAATTAGCTCGACTGCAGGAGTCATTCAAAATGAATATGCACATCAAAATATCATGTTGTACACCTTAAACATATAGTGTTTTTATTTTTTTTAAATGTGTCTGTAGCACCAGGATGGTTCAGGCAGTTAAGGATCTGACTTTTGATTTTGGCTTGGGTTGTGAATTCAGGTGGGATCTAGCCCCGCAGGGGGCTCTGCCCTCAGCAGGGAGTCGGCTATAGATTTTCTCCCTCTCCCTCCATGCATCCCCCTTCACCGCTCCCCAATAAATAAATAAATAAATACCTCTTTTAAAAAAATGAGACTGAAGTAACGAGGGCAATGAGAATGCAGGAATGAGTAATCCAAACAGCCAGGCTGAACTGGATATAGGACCGTGGCTAGAGAAGAGCGTACAAGGCAATATTGGATTTGGATACTGCAAGAGGAGAAGTAGTAGTGTTCCAGAAGGGAATTGGAGGTGACAGTAAGACCAGATGGCTGGGCAGTAGTCTAAGTAAGTGGCCATTACAGTTTTGGTGAAATATTCAGTAGTAAACATTTACCGGATACTTCCAAATTCTAGGAAGTCTCTGGAGCTTTGGGGAGCATAGGAGAAGTAGGTAACATGGTCTCTGACTTTGGAAAGCTTTTTTTTTTTTTTTTTGGAGAGAAGAGATCGGAATGTAAGACTAAACTGGAGAATGTGAGCAAGTTAGTATATGATATAAAGGGGTGGAATGTGTACTGTTAGGGAAGGATTTCTGCAGAAGATGAATCTTGTTTCTTGAGAGAACCATGCATGTGATTGGTTTTTGGAAGCATGTGGGATAATCTGTGCCATTCCCTGGTTTAAGAGGGAAATTTCAATATGTATGTAATATAGGACTATGGATTATTGCTCTGTACTTGGTCTTTATTAGCTTGCAATCCTTTCCCTGTCTTTTCTTTTCCTTTTTTTTTTTTTTTAAGATTTTATTTATTTGACAGAAAGAGAGCACAAGCAAGGGGAGTGGCAGGCAGAGGGAGAGGGAGAAGCAGGCTCCCTGCTGTGCACAGGGCCCATTGTGGGACTCAGTCCCAGGCCCCTGGGTTCATGACCTGAGCCAAAGGTAGCGCTTAACTGACTGAGCTACCCAGGCGCCCCTCCTTGTCATTTCATATTGTAAACTGGATGGTAGGCTAGAAAGCCTATGTTAATATGATCACCTGTTCAGATTTGAACCCAAAATAGTGAGTGCCTGCTCTTTTTTTTTTAAAAATATTTTATTTATTTATTTTTTAGAGAGAGAGAAAGCGCGAGCTCAGGCAGACAGAGTGGCAGGCAGAGGCAGAGGGAGAAGCAGGCTCCCCGCCAAGCAAGGAGCCTGATGTGGGACTCAATCCCAGGACGCTGGGATCATGACCCGAGCCGAAGGCAGCCGTTTAACCAACTGAGCCACCCAGGTGTCCCGTGAGTGCCTGCTCTTATCTGTGTCTGATGATTTGCCACTTCTTCCTCTTTCCCCTCCTTCACATTCCCATTCTTCCTAGAGTAGTTAATTAACCTAAATATAAAAGAGCATATAAAGTAAGATTAAGGAGGGGCGCCTGGGCAGCTCAGTGGGTTAAAGCCTTCGGCTTGGATCATGATCCCAGGGTCCTGGGATCGAGCCCCTGCATCGGGCTCTCTGCTCAGCAGGGAGCCTGCTTCCTCCTCTCTCTCTCTCTCTGCCTACTTGTGATCTCTGTCTGTCAAATAAATAAATAAAATCTTAAAAAAAAAAAAAAAGTAAGATTAAGGAACCATTTTAGACTCTACCCTGTTAGTCACCATTCCCTCCAGCTAACCAGTTCCCCAGGCTGTTGGACTTTTGACATTCTAAATATTTCTCAACCTGTTCTCTGTTCTCTATGTGTTTCCTCTGTCACTGGGGTCAGATCACAACCATTTCTCACTTCATTTATGCAGTAACATTGCAATGGGTTTCTAGGTCTGCCTGCCTCCAGTCTCTTTCTTTTCTTCAATCCTTAATTTCATCTCTCATACCGGCAGAACTACTCTCCAAAAACACCAATCTGCTTTATATCTCCAGTGAAAATCCTAAGGTTCCATTTAGCCTCTGGGCAAAGTTCAAACTCCTTTGCCTGGCATACTGAGTCTTTCTGGTCCTGGCTCCTGCTTACCTCTTGGAATTTTATCTCTAGTCACTCCCAAACACAAATTGTGTCCTATCCATAAATTTGGTGTTTTTGGAATTCTTATAATTTTTTTTCTTCAATGCTGCAGAGTTGCCTGGCTTCCTTCAAACTACTGAACCCCTACTCAACCTTTAAAACTCC
Organism: Taxidea taxus jeffersonii; assembly: GCA_003697995.1. NCBI lineage: Eukaryota > Metazoa > Chordata > Mammalia > Carnivora > Mustelidae > Taxidea > Taxidea taxus. Next base: position 6,775 of record ML112075.1, read on the forward strand.
CTAGTTCCTAGGGAAACTAGGAAGTGTTGAGTTCCCTTTAGCATGTTTTTCCCTGTTGCTAATTAGCACTTTAAAAAAAAAAAAATTTACTTATTTGGGAGAGAGTGAGAGAGTACAAGCAGTGGGGGAAGAGCAGACGGAGATTGAGAAGCAGACTATGTTGAGCAGGGAGCCTGATGTGGGACTTGATCTCAGCACCCTGGGATCATGACCTGAGCCGAAGGCAGGCCCTTCACCCACTGAACCACCCAGGTGCCCGAGTGAATTAGCACTTTTTAGGGGTATCACTATCCACTGTTAAGTCTGCCTTTTGTACTCAGCTGTGTGTTTCTTCACAAAGGACTTGAAGGCTTCTCTGTGTGTCTTCAGGGATGAGGACAGGTGCTGGCAGGTCCTTTAGGAGCCATGCACCCAGTGAGGTCTTCCCTCCATCCTGCCCCTCTCTACTGCCCTGACTTGGAAGACATCAAGAGAAGCGCTGTGAGGAGTTAAAATCATCAGGAAAGAGTCAATTAGATTGAAAGAAAACAAACAAACAAAAAAGGAAAAGTAATATACAACTTTGCCAAAGTTGCAGGGGAAAGGATATCCACCAGGAGACAGTGCCTTCCACAACAGGAAAAGCTTTAAATCACCAAAAAGGCCAATCTGTTTTCCCTTTCACGCCAAACAACAAGAATGTTATCCAAATCTCTTGGAAAGGAGAAAATTCCTTCCTTTCCCCTGCCCTCAAGCCTCAGCTAGAAGGGTTTTTAGCTTGTGTGTGTGGTGACCTCAAGTTGGTAGCCCAGCGGGGGTGTTCCCAGGCCTGGGACAGAGCCGTCCAGCCTCAGGGCTGGCTCAGAAAACCAAGAAGAAACCCACCTTTGTTCTTTAATATTCTGCCTGGGGAATGACAGATCTGACATTAAACCTCCAGAAAAATGGTTAAACCCGTAACCCTGTGGAGGAGCGCAGACCTCCAGTATACAGGTCGTAATGATCAGAAAATCTTTCGAAAACACCTCGTTGTAACCTAAGCATAAAGTCACTTGGGTGGCCAGTCCTGAACAGTGGAGTCTGTTCTGTTGAGTCCTCTCGATCAAATGGCCCCGGCAAACAAGTTTTGCAATATCGAGGCACAGAAGGCCATTTATTTTTCTGATTGTGAAATGAATGTAAGACAAAATTGTTTTTTTAAAAAGGCAGAGCAATAATCAAAAAGCCTTTCAAAAAGGCATTTTCATTCGTTTACCGAGAGGTTCCTATTATGCGGCTGGTCCTTTAGCTAGGTTAATGTTATTACATAATCCCCCCCCCCTTAAGGTCTGGTCTCCCCGAATCCTTGGACGAGGCCGACGACAAGCTCCGAGAAGCCACCCGCCCGCCTTTTAGCGAGGGTTAGGGTGTGATTTGAATCCGGGTCTCTCACCACCCGTTTCGGAGAACTTTCTCGACCACGGTCACCTCCTGAAATGCCGGGGCCCACGAAAACCTAACCCATTGTGTTGCCGGAGTAGTTCTCCTTTCAAGGTACGGAGAATCCACGGGATGGGAAGGAGAGGAAGACATATCGCAGCGAGCACGAGGCTATGTGAGTGACCCCACTTTTCATGTACCCGGAGGGGAGCCTGAGAGAAGATAATTTAAAACATGACTTCTCCGCAGCCACAGTTAAAACAAGGAAATTTATGATGCACAATGGCTGCGTAAGACTTGACGAAGTTGTGAAGAAGGCCAAGGCCCGAGGAGACAGAGCGGGGGCCCTGCTCCTTCCTTCCGGGCAGCTATTAAGTAAGCACAGAGGCAGGGAGAAGCCGGCTCCCGCGTGGCCAGCGCGGTGCACGTTCCCCGCACTCGGCGTTCCAGACGCTTCCCTGCAGTCTGCACGGCCCGGCGGCTCCCCCCGCGCGTTAGCCTCGTTCGCCCGCGGGCACCCCCGGCGCCAGGCTCTGAGGGCAGAGCTCGAGCGGGACGTCCCGGGCGGGCTCTCTCTCGCCGGAGGCGGCCGGCCCGGGGGCCCTTCCCGGCCACCCCCGAGGCCGACTCAGCCGGCGGGCCGCGTGCCCCGCCAGGAGGTGGCCTTCCAGCGCGTGCGGCTGCGGGGCGCCGGCCGAGGTGACCTCAGCCTACCCCGGGCCCGGCCGCAGCACGCCGTGTGCGAATACGCGAGGCGGTGTCCTGAGCTGACACCGGCTGCGCGGCACAGGCAGCAGGCGCCGCCGATCAACTAGTTCGCACCGAGGATTCCTCTTGGTGCGTGGCCCAGTTTTCCTTAGGACGGGCTCCAACCCCTCGCCGCCACCGCCCCCCGCGCCGCCACGCTCCGAGGCCTTCCCCCCAGAAGCCTCGCGTCCCTCCCCCGCCGCTCAGCTGGGGCCGGCGCGCGCGCGATTCCTCGATTCCACAGGCGGTTCGCGCCGCGGGTGGGGGCGGGGCGCCGCCGGGGGAGGGGGCCGGGGCCCGGGGGCGGGGGCGGGGGCGGGCCGGCGTGGGGAGTTCCTCGCTCGCGGACCACACGCTCTGCGGGCCAATCCCGAGCCAGCCTCTAGCAGTGTCACACGCGGGACACATCCAAGCGTTTGTTGGCAGGGCCGGTGAGGGGGAGGGGGCGAAGAGGAGGGTGGGGAGTTGAGTGACAGGCTTGCGGGGCAGGCTGGGAATTGTAGTTCCCAGCTCCCGTGGCCATAGCCATTTTGTAGTCGGGGGACTACAACTTCCAGAAGATCAAGGGGACCATTCTAAGGTGCCCCGGGAATAGGCGGCTCTCCCCGGGGCCGGGCGTCCTGGGGCACTGGTATCCAGCAGCCCGGCTGCAGGTAGACGCGTGGGTGGGCAGTGGCGGGGGCTGGCGTGTGGCGGTTGTGGGGTGAGCGGCAAGCTGGGGAAGGGGGTGAGGTGGAGCGACCGAGCGTGCCGTGCATTGGGCTAGGGAGCCTCTCTCAATTCCACTCCTAGGCTCGGCGTGGGAGCGATGGCTGAGGGTTTGCCCGGAAAGGGTTCGTCGAAGCTTCTCGGGTGTCTAGTCGACTGGGCTGCGGGGGTCCTCCGGACTGGGCCGGGGTCGGTCGGCGCCGGAGGAGGCGGGCGCCTGGCGGCTCAGCTGTGGGAGTTTTCGGCTAGCGTCCGTCGGGGAATTACCCGAGGAGCCCTAACTTGTATAAAAGCAGAGTCCATTTAAAGTTGGGCTGGATAGCCTCTCTCTCATTGGTTAGGGGGCTTGGAAAAAAGAGACTCGGCGAGCCCTCGCTGTGGTGCTGCCGCCGCCGCCGCCGCCGCTGGAGTTGACTCTTCTGCTCGCACTGCTGCTGCAGCACAAACGTGACTTCCAACATTTTTTATTTATCTTTCCCTTTTCTTTTCCAAGATGTAACTACAGATCAGACACTAAGGACCTTCACGTTTCGCTGATGTAGTTTTTGGAGGAAAAAAGGGGGGAGTGAAGGGCGTCGGTTTTTTTTGTGTGTGTGTGTGTTTCGGGGGAAATTTTCCATTATGAGTGTTTTACTAAAGTGAATTTTTTTTTGTTTGCTTCGTTCGTCTTTGGCTCTTTTTTTTTTTTTCCTTCCCAATTTCGGATTTATTTCAAGGCGAATCGGGCTTTGGGGGAAGAGGAAGAAAAGTCGGATTACAAGATCAACCACCACCAACAACAATAAAAACCACCAGGATATTTTTTTGCAAATTTCTGACGGCTTTAAATTCATGAAGCAATTGTCCCCTTTTGCAATCAGCATTTGGATCTCAGAATGAGCAAGGAAAGACCCAAGAGGAATATCATTCAGAAGAAATACGTAAGTGCTCTTAACAACACATCCTTTGACTTGCAGTTTTAAGCAATGGCTGTGAATGTCAAGTTTATAGATAATTCTGCTGCTGAAGGGTTTTTAAACACAGCGTCCGATAAGGCTGTTTCTTTCTTTTCTGAAAGAGGGCTTTTCAGGCAAAGTCGTGTCTGCCTAGTTTGGATGAAAAAACAGATTGGTGTAGCGATACCTCAAGTGAATAAATTGACCTCGAATGACACAACCATAATCTAGTTTTAGATGAAAGGCTAGGGATTTTGGTGGTATTTGGGGAGGGGGTTGGGGGGCTGCGGTAATGTAACTAAACTGCATTCTCGGGCGGATTTGGCCCCATATTGCACTTTGCATGCAAATGAGCTTGTTATTATTATTAATGTTATTTGGAAAATCGTGTAACGCATGTGTGTTGGAAGCCCTTTAAGTTGCAGTCGAGGGTCCGATTATGGCGATCTTGCTCCTTGCACTGGCACATCAAATTTAATGTATGTGGTCGTTTGGCTTATTTGGTTCGCAACGTAAACCAGTTGGGAATCATGTTACAGCGAATGCATTTGTTGGGATTGACTTTAATAATGGGACTGGTTTTGTTTAAAAATTCATGGTTTCCAGTTTTAGGGGAAAAGGACATACAATATAGCTAATGTTTCTAAGTAGGTACGTGAATGCATGTGTAAGTGACTACAAATAAATTCTCCCTGTTAACTAGGCTTCTGAAATTGGGCGATTATTCAGAGGTTTAAATGGCTTGGATAGTTAAATTTGTTTTGTGCATAGTACAGCTACGTTTTGATTGGCATGGGGAGTGTTTTTGTTTTGTGTATGGCTTTTTTTTTGTAAGTTTGGGGGGAGGGAGGGTAGAGGGGGACGGAGGATTAACCAAATATGCACTCGAGTGATCGGTGATTAGCTGCATGCTTTAAATCAAAGAGCCCATTTTTTTAAAAAGCCCAAATGAACATACACTAGGAATAATGCAACGTTATAAGAAAGTTTTATTTAACTCGAGTCGACAAATTGGTGTTAATATTTTCCCTTTTTGAGCAGCGTGATGTGTGTAATGGTAGCTGACCTTCGGGGCACTGGTTTTTGTAAAAAAAAAAAAAAATACATTTAATGAAAAAGCCGAATGCCTCTTCTAGAGGGCTGATTCTAATCTAGGCACGTAAACTTCAACTATGAAAGAAATGCAAGGTTAAATAATCAAGCTCAACTTAAAAAAGCTGTTCTCTAAAGAATTTAAGAATTAAAATACATCCGCATTGCAGAGGGCTGGGTAGAATGCAAAGGACTAGTTTAAACTCGGGCTGTAGAAACTGCATGGAGACAACCTTGCCTTGGAGCGTGGACGCCTTCCCGGGGCACGTCCGATCCGGGTGCAGCCACAAAGCAAATGGGGTAGAACTTGGACAAGAACCGCCTCCGCCGCCCCCACCCCTCCCCCCGACCCCCATCCCAGACCTCACTAAGTTGGAGAGCGGTGTGGGGTGGGATTTTTTTTGTTGCTGGCGGTCAGTGGATTGTGTCGAGTCCGGGCGTCCGGCCGCGAGCCCGTGCCCGGCGGCGGCCGCGGGAGGCTGAGCGCGAGTTGACGCCGGGGGAGCGGCGCGGAGCCGAGCCCGTGTTCCCGACGTGCTCGAGCCGGCAGCGGAGTGGAGGGCGTGCGAGGGTCGCGGCGGGCTGGGCCGGGGCTGGGCGGGCGGGCACGGGCTCCCG
>ML112075.1:12672-40855 GCA_003697995.1 Taxidea taxus jeffersonii
GGGGCGCGGGGGCGGCGCGGCCTGCTGGGCCCGGGGGAAGGGAGGGGAGGGGGCGGCGCGGCGCGGGGTCGGGGGGGGTCGGGGGCGTGCCGGGTGGGGGCGGCGCGGCGCACAGCTGCAGCGGGCGCCCCCCGCCGCGCGCACGGCGGAGCATGGCGGCGGCGGCCCGGACGGCTCCCCGCGGCCCTGCCCGCCGGCTCCAGTGCAGTCTCGAGAGCAACAGGTTAAGCCGGCGAGACGTCAGCGCGCCCCCTCCCCCGCCCCCCCGATTCTCCCCTAGCCTCGCGCCGGCCCCCCCCCCCTCCCCGCCCCCCCCCCCCACGGCTCCGGGTTCCCGGACGCTCCGGGCCGCGTTCTGTTGTCATTGTGACGTCACAAAGGGACGGGCCCGGGTGGAACCTTCTCCTCCTCCTCCGTGACGTCAAAAGTCGGGCGGGAGGTTCCAGGCGGCGGGGAGGCCGGGGGAGGAGGGAAGCGAGCGGAGGCGGGGGCCGCGGCAGAGCTGGGCTGCGGCTGGGAAGGAGGAAGAGGAGGAGGAGGATGCGATCGGCCTCCGCCTTCCGCCCCGAAACGCTGCGCTTCCCCGCAGGTGAGCGCTTGGGAGCCTTTGGTCCCCCATCGAGAGCTGCCGACCTAGCTCTGGTTGTATTGAGGGGGTGGGGGAGCAGGGAGGAGACGCCTCCTTTCTGCAGAAATGTGTCTCGCCTCTTCTGTTTCCAGGTCTGCTGACGGTGTGGCATGACTACGGTGGTCGCTGGGATCGCTCAGCAACGCTTGTGAAAAAGCAAGGAAACTTTATGCAGGGAAGGCTTTGCTTTGTAGGAGGACTGTGTTGTGGATTTGGCCAGCTTGTCACTCGAAGTCGTGTTTGGGGTGCCTTTGGCGGGTGTAGGGGGATGCCTTTCCGCGTGATCCTGTTCAGCAGCAACTGTTGCTCTTTCTGGGAGCCTGTAATACCGTGGGAGGGGTTGGCACTCCTGGTCAGCTGTGCCGGGTCTGTGCTTTATCTTTTGGGGCGGGGGGTGGGGTGGGCGGATGGACCAGGGAAAACTTCATCATTGATAGGTGTTCTTAGAAGCACACGGGACAACTAGGTGGCCGGGTGCCCTGGGCTTAGTAGTTCCGGACGGTAGGACAGGAGGCTCGAAGTATGAGTCTGTTCAGAGTCTTCTGTAAAATGAAAAGGGTAACCTGCCTTTGCTCCTCACTTTTACCTGGAAGGATCTTGTGCGGGAGAGATGTAAAACAGTATCCTCTGTGTCAAGGGGTGTTAGTCCTCTAGTTGGCCTCGGTAGCCCCAGCTGCCTGCCGCCTTGCCGTTCAGTTTATTGCCTCGGCAAAGCGCAGTTTGGGGGGCGCGATTGTTGATGGCTGGCTTTGGGAAGAAATGACGGTTATATTTCGTATTAAATGGCATCCTTGAGAAACTCATAAATTGTAATGTAATCCCATCTTAATTGTGCTCGGCAGGACTCCCACCACAATACCTTGAGTCACTGAAAACATTTGCTTTCAAAGCCCCAATCCACTTGGACAATAAAAAGTTGCATGTCTTTGCTCCATGGATGTTCTCTGCCGTTTCCATTACTCCACTGTATGGGTTATTCCTGGGGAGAATAACAAGGATGGTATCTGGGCTTCAGAACCATTTGATCTTTGGGGCTTTACAGCACATATGAGTTGGAAATTTAAAAAAAATTTTTTTTTTTTTTTTCCCACACGAAGATCCGAGTCATGTGGGGGGCACAAAAACAAATTGATGGTCTGATTTCTAGGACAGCTCAGGCAGAATTTGTACCACTAGCCTGTCATGCTTTAAGTATCTGATTTTCTGATGTAGAAGTTGCAGTGTGATTCAACAGACCTGGGAAAAGTTGACTTTACAAGGTTCAAAAGCAGAATTTACTATAATTAAATTACATAAAATTATAAAGAAAAAAGTATACCAAAATACAGTGGCAGGATTTATGAGGTCCCCACCTCTACCCTCCCAATTTTATACCATTGGGTTATTTCACAGTTCTGAGGGGAAAAAAAAAAGCAACCTCATACATGTCATTTAATTGCTGTGTTTTTCCTTTCCTTCGATATTTGCATGGCTTTCTTTCTGCCACGTTCTTTGTTTCCCAGTTCTGGAGAACTTCGTTCTTTGCCGCCTAAGTGTATACGGCAGTGGCACTTGATGGGCTGTTACTGTATGGAGAGATTATGGAAGGAAGACTATCAGGCGTCCAAAGGGTGTCCTATAAATTTAAAAGGAAAAGGAAGTTATGGCCCAGAAATCCGAGTTACTGTTACCTGCGAGATGATCACGTCCTTGTAGACAAGTAGCTGACCTGTGTGTCTTGCATTGGCCCTCATAGCCACCTGGAATTAATTGGTATTCAGATGGTATAATGGCTGTGTCTTTTCTCATAGCAGGTCACCCCAGTTCCTGTTGCTGAGCTGGGGGCTGTTGACTCCCTTCCAAGTGCCTTGGAAATAACTCCAGTGTTAATATATGCCTCTGCTCCAAAGGTTATTTAAGCTTCTCCTCTTCAGAAAGAAAATCCTTTGTTGGAGTATCTAGCTGGTGTCTGTTATGTTTAAAATGGAACTCTCCAAAAATGACAGACGAGTCATATGAAGCCTTGTACATTAAAACACTTGGTAAAGGCCAAGCTGGAGTATTTTTAAGGTTTACCCTTGATCATGATGTTCTTAGGACCCAGGTTCTTCCTGACATTTTTATCTAAAATGGTTAAAAAGTTTTGCAGTGTAAGAGGTTTCTTTTTTGGACCGTTAGTTGCATTCTTCTTTTTAAAAAAGAATATTGGGGTGTCTGGGTAGCTTAGTGGGTTAGGCCTCTGCCTTCAGCTCAGGTCATGATCTTGGGGTCCTGGGATGGAGCCCCACATTGGGCTCTGCTCGGCGGGGAGCTTGCTCCCCCCCCCCCCCCCCCCCCACCTGCTTGTGATCTCTTTCAAATAAATAAATAAAAAGTCTTTAAAAAAAAAGAAAAAGAGAATGTATTTTATGTTTTAAAGATTTTAGTTTTTTGAGAGAGCGTGAGCCAGCAAGCATGATGGGGGCACAGGGAGAGGGAGTGAGAATCTTAAGCAGACAACCCTGCTGAATGCAGAGCTTACGACCCTGAGATCATGACCTGAGCTGAAACAAAGAGTCAGATGTTTATTCCACTGTGCCACCCAGGTGCCCCGAGAATTTATTTTTAAGTAATCTGTACACCCAAGGGGGGACTCGAACTCAGAACCCAGAGATCCAAAAGTTGCATGCCCCACGGACAGAGCCAGCCGGGTGTGCCTGTTGCAGTGTTCTAATCCTGTCAGTGGTCCCTCCGTGAGGCTCCCCCGGGATTACAGAAAAGCTTTCCTAACTGCCTTCTACCTGTTCTACCAACTTGTTCTGTTTCGCTGCAGAACATCCTGGCTGTCATACCTCCCAGCAGGACGGTCCTGGTCAGTGAGTAGCCCTGGGGTGTGTGTGCCTTTGGCTCCCACCCACAGAAGGCTTGCCAAGTGTCAGTTGTTTGTTTCCAAATCTGGTTATTCCAGTTAGACTTATTATTGCAATTACAGTTAAATATTATGTAAACTTTTGAACAAGTGTGGAAAGAGAGTTGGTTTCTTTTTCTTTCTTTCCTTTTTTTTTTTTTTTTGGAGAGATGTGGAAACTTCTAAGTTGACTGTTTTGGGAACACTTAATAAATGTGAATTACTAAAGAAAAACAAAACAAAACAGGACGTTAAATTAGACATGGGCCCGCCATTTAAGAGACTCGGGGAAAATCTCAAGGATCGGGTACATTGTTTGGCAAGTGATTCCCTTTGAGGAACTGAACTTCATTTACGCCCAAACTCTCTTCTCAATAAGCACACCAAAAAAGCATAATGTGGAAATTCTCAAGCCATCTTTTATTAACAGTACATTGAGGTGTTTAAGTTAGAATGTCAAAATCTATATGGATTTTAAGGTGTTTCCTACCGACAGGCTTTACAGGAGCTAACCAGCTTCGAGCCCCTATCACCTCTGATTAGGACCCTTCCATTGTATTTAGTCTTAATCCCTAGATATGAAAGCCCCCGTCTCCGTATTAGTTCATGCCAGGTAGCACAGGTGACTTAGTTCAGATCGCTCCTGCCGAAGCAACTTGTGTTACTTTTAGAATTAAAAACACAGTTGTGTCAGCCCCTGGATGGCAGGGGGCAGAAAGATTAGTGATTTTGCACCTAGTTTATATGGCGTTCAGAAGCTTGTGTCTTGTAATCCGGCAACCTTAATTACTGTGTCTCACCTAGGAGATACTGCTGAAGGCTTGTTCCTTTTCAGATTCTTAAACCTGTCTGTTAATGGCAAGGAGGCCAACTGAATCTCAGTTTCTTAGTTTGAATCAGTTTATTTTCGTTTCTTTCCATCTCCAGGAAGTAACCTCTGATACTGCCTCCCTCCTTCAAGGTCTCAATTACGTCTCCAGCTGGCCACCAGTCTCCCCTTTTTCTGGTTCCTTTTGTGCCCTTAAAGCCTTTTCCCTGCCTGCCTCATCCTCATGATTGCAGGCTTCCTTGGTTCTAGGAGGGAGCTCTGATGACTTTGGTATCGCTGTTAAATTGTGTGCTTTTTTGCAGACCATCTGAGTGAGATTTTTCTTCTCCTTTTAAAATATTTCTTGGGCCTTCAGTTAACACTATACCTTCTGCCAGCCTCATGCCTTTTATTTATTTTTAAAAATTTGGGGGGCGTCTGGGTGGCTTAGTGGGTTAAGCCTCTGCCTTGGGCTCAGGTCATGATCTTAGGGTCCTGGGATCAAGCCCTGCATCGGGCTCTCTGCTCAGCGGGAAGCCTGCTTCCCCCTCTCTGCCTGCTGCTCTGCCTACTTGTGATATTTCTCTCTGTGTCAAATAAATAAATAAAATCTTTAAAAATATATATATTTTTAAAGATGTTATTAGAGCACACAGTCCATGCAAGAGGGAGGGGAAAGGGAGAGGGAGCCGAATGTGGGGCTTGATCCCAGGACTCTGGGATCATGACCTGAGCAGAAGACAGACACCTAGGTGCCCCAGCCTCACACTTTTTAATAAGGGGGTTTTCATTCATTGCCAATCCACAGTACAGTCACTAAAAGCAGAGCTAAACCTTCTAGGCAGTGATAGTGCAGGCTGGACATCCCTTGGCTCCTGGTCAGGGAAACCTGCTTGCTTCCGGGACTTGCTGTTCCCGTCTCTGCTTGTGCTTGGCTTGTATCTCTTATTCTCTGAGGACGTCTGGGGTCAGAAAGGGTCTGTGTTTTACGGATGTAGATCCTGTCCCACAGGGTGAGGCTAGGTCCCACCTGAGCCTCTCGGGTGTCCGTCTGGCTTTCTTTCCACTTCCACACTGTTTTTGCAGCAGATTTTGCTAATCTTGTGAGAACACTGCCCATCTCTCCTGGGGTTCTCTTTGAAGTTGGAAGAAATGTGCCAAAAGAGTTTGGATGGTAGAAAACACCGTAGTTGGGCCACACGACACCCACTCCTCCTGGAAGCATCATGAAGACAAGGCCCAGTCAGTTCAGAAGTCACCGCCCACATCTGTTTCCATAGTGAGCTCACACCCGAAAAAGAGGCCATTGAGTCCATTTTATGGAAGAGAAAACTAAGGCAGAGAGACACTGGCCAGAGAGTCAGAGGCCACGTATCTCTTTCCTACTTTCCCATCCATATGAAAGGAACGTAAAATGAATGATCACTGAAGCCCCGCAGAGAGGGAGGAAAGGCCATAACTGGGGCTCTGGGCAGGCTCTGGAGAGGTTTTATGCCTGAGAAAGTTGGGGGAGTTCAGGCAGTTCATCAGCCTCCTGGAACAGAAGGAGTACATCGGTCTCAAGTACATGTTTGTGTTTGTTGTTTTTTTAAACACCAGTTGGTGGAGCTACCCCCTTATCCCCAGCTGGCTGTCTCCTTGAGTTCTCATTGGAAAAAGAGCCGAGATCCCACGACCCCTTGGGACTGGCTGGTTTGTGCTCTTGTGTTTTTGTACGTGTCCCCCACCATCCTCTCGGTGGTACCTGAGGCCTGGCTGGGCGCATAAGCTTCTCCAGGCTTCCAAGAACCTGCTTTCTCTCAGGGGTGTGACAGATCGACTGGCTATTTTTTTTTTTTTTTTTTTTTGCTCTTGTGTTGTTGCTCCTGACTTTGCTGCTTAGGGGGCTGTGGGGCGCTGGGGAAATCATTTGCCCTTGGTCCTCACCAGGGTTGGGGCCTTGTGGTAAACAGAGCCTGCCCAGATATGCTGATGAAGCCGCATGAGTAATGGGAACAGTATACATAATTACTCAGATATTCATAGGATGTATGAGGGGGTTAGAAAGGGGAACCCTACTGCTTGAAGTTCTTGAGAGCTGTTTTTGAGGGCTGGTGCTGCCTGAGAGGCCTAAATTGGACTTCAAGTTCTAATTTTGTAAGTCTGTCAAGCTCTACTACCCATGAAGAGGAAGGCCAGTGTGCGTTGAAAAGTCATCACCAGCAATGTTTAGTTACCCCGAATCCTAGAAGGTTAACACAATAGCCATAGTTTTGCCCCTTCATCCTCCCAAGGCAGCTCTCCCCTCACACACCTGTTTTGTCCAGTAAAAGCAGGAGTTCTTTTCCAGCACTCTTATGGGGGGATAGCAGTGAGAGGGGTGGGGTGTGTGTGTGTGTGTGTGTGTCTGTTTTCCATCAGGAGACCCTCTGGTTCCCTGTGAATGAATGATCCAGGAGAGTGTGGGAGACCTTTTGGTGCCCTGTTCTTTTTGCTCTTGTAAAAAATTCGGGTGGTTCTTTCCTTGTTATTTCCTAAGCACAATTTTGGTTTAGGCTTGATCTGCAGGGGTTATCTCTTGGTTCTCGTTGCTGCCAGCTGTTAAAGGGCTTGGTGCCTGTGGGGGCCGAAACAGGTGCCAGGAGGAAATGAGCAGGGATTAAGACTGAGCATGTGTTTCTTGCATTTATTCCTTCCATAGGTTTGCAGAAGGAGGGCAACTGAATGGATCCCCATACTGTGAGGCAGCCGTCGGGTATAGACGTGCTTAAAACCTGGAGTGTTTCGTGCTTCGCTTATATGCCTTCCTGCTAGGACGTGGAATTCCATAATGCGTTCCCCAGATTTCATTCACAGGCTCGCTGTGAATAGATGGGGCACCTCTGTGGTAATGGACAGGATTGGGAATAGGAGCTGAGTTCAAGGCTGGGTCCTGTGTTACTGCAGGCCACGGAACCCCACTGAGCTGCTTCCTCATCTGGAAAACTGGTTCCGTGCCCCTCCCGGGCTGGTTACCGGGAGAGACGATGAGATTTTTGATGTGAAAGCACTTTGTAAATTGCATATGCCCGCACAAATAGTCAAGGTATCATTACATGGTTGGAAATCACCAACCTGGACACATCTGGCTTGCTAGCAGCCTTCCTAGCTAACTCAGAAATGAGTCAAATGAATTCTCTGCTTTGCCTATCAAGAAACCAAATAAGCAGCCTTAGAAGACGTCCATTTCCAAGTTCTCTCTAACGAACCCCACTCCTGTTCGTTGAAGCACCCTGTATCATCCCGCACCTGACTCCCGGGCACGCCTGGGTGGTGGACTGGAGGCAGGTTTGACGGTGGAGATGAACGTGGCCCTGAATCCCAGCACAGAGAGGTTCCACCCAGAAGTTTAAACTGGATCTTAGAGAAATAATCTTTGAAATTGAAAATCTGCTCATGATCCTTCATTGGCTCCCTGTGGCTTTCAGGATAAATCCCAACCCAGTGTGTCCTCAGCACATCATGAGAAGCCCTTTTTGCTCTCCCCCCGCCTGTCCTGTCACTTGTTTATCAGAACTCACTTGGCCCCTTGGCCTTTGCACTTCCTGGTTCTCATGTGGGTTGCCCAAGGAGCCTGCCCGGCCCTTCTGAGGCCTTGCTGGACAGCCTCCCTGCCCCATCCTCCAGTCAGGCAGGACCAAGCCCCTTTTCTCTGTCGGTCTGACTCCTTAACACTACCTCTGGGCACTGGAATTCATGTTTGCCTGTGTCTGACCCTATTAAGCCTCCAAGAGGAGGGGCTGAGTCTAATGTCAGTTGGCAGCTGAGGAAATATTTGTTGAGGTGAAGCTTTTGGAGTATGTCTGATACTACCTAGTTGTGGGAGGGAATTCGTATGGGTCTAGGAGAAAGAGATAAGCTTAACTAAGCAGAAAATCTCCTAGCTGAGAAAACAGAGGTGTCTGGTGCCATTGAGCGACCTGCCTGAGGTCACGCATTTTGTCAGTGACACAGCCAGGGCACGAAGTCCAGCCCCCAATAGAGCAGAAGGCTTTCTGTTACTGTTTTTGCGACACGTTTCTGAGATCCTGCCTCCTTCCAGGTGGATTCTCTCTTACCAATTGAGAGCTGCAGTCACGGATTTCATTTTCATGGGAAAACAAAATCCATGTGTAAGCCCGTACCTATATGCTAATAGCACTTGTCCATTTTTTTTTTTAAGATTTTATTTATTTATTTGACATAGAGACGGCAAGAGAGAGAGAGCGCGCACGCGGGCACAAGCAGGAGGAGAGGGAGAAGCAAGCTTCCCACTGTGCGGGGAGCCCAATGCAGGCCTGGATCCCAATGCAGGCCTGGATCCCAAGACTCCGGGATCATGACCTGAGCCGAAGGCAGACGTTTAAGGACTGAGCCCCCCAGGCGCCCCCACTTCGTCCCCTTTTGAAAACAGCTTTTTTGCTTCATAAGAAAGCCTTCAAATCAGAGGATTGCAAATGATAAGAACCATTGCAGTTGCACACTGGGCATTCCTGCACTTGTGGAGGGGAGGGGGTGTGTGTGTGTGTGTGTGGGGGGGGTTGGTTTAACATGTCTGGGCGCATGCTCCCAAGTGATGTTCTGTTCTGTGCTCTTTGCATTTCTATCTTATCTCAATCAAAATACGACAGTGCACAGCTATTTTTCATGGCTGCGGGGCACTTGGTTGATCTCTGCACCATGTACCCGACCTGTCCGTTCTTGATGGCCTTTTTGGTTTGCGGCCTGTTGTGTAAAATGATGTGCCCAGTAGGCTTCACCTGCATGTTTTCACTTCACTCCAGATTCCTTAAAGTGGAGTTACCCGCTCAGCAGTGCCCATGTTTGTTTGTTTGTTCTGTTGTTTGTTTCAGTAGGCTGCAGGCCCAGCACAGAGCCCAGCGAGGACTTGAACTCAGGACCCTGAGATCAAAACCTGAGCCGCCATCAAGAGTTGGGCGCCGGACCCACGGAGCCACCCACGCTCCCCAGCAGTGCCCCCTGTTTACACTGAGAACCTTGCCACCACCTTGTTTTCTCGGAGAAAAATCTATAGTCCTTTAAGTAGTGCATATGGGGCCGGCGTCTTTGTTCCTTTGTTGGCTTTTAAACACCACTACAGGCCTTTGTAACAAGTAGCGAAGAAGTTGGGTTTTATTTAAGTTTCTGTTTTCTTTCCTGGTCCTCTCTCAGGGCATTCCAACCGGATGAGATAAGTCAGATAGGTGACATCACTTTGTAAAACAAAATTGCTCTAAGAACCCAGCATGCCGTGTTAGGAGGACCGTAGTCTAAAGCGTGAACAGTATGTGTGCTGGTACAGTTACGTGTTTCCTGTTTATGAAATGCTTTATTGTGAGGATTGACATGCATCAAGAGGACATGGAATCTGGGGCGCCTGGGTGGCTCAGTGGGTTAAGTCTGTGCTTTCAGCTCAGATCATGATCTCAGGATCCTGGAATCGAGCTGCGCGTCAGGCTTTCTGCTTGGTGGGAGGCCTGCTTCTCCCTCTCTCTCTGCCTGCCTCTCTGCCTACTTGTGATCTCTCTGTCAAATAAATAAATAAAATCTTTGAAAAAAAAGGATGTGGAAACTCGTTGCTCACGTGTAATCTCAACCTTGTTTGGAGGTGGGCGTTGCATGGTGACAAAGGCCCCTTCGGGCCCTGGCTTGGCAGCCCATTCAGTTACATACAGCCGACACATTCTGGTTGCCATGCTCTGGCCCTGGGTTAGGTGTTAGGTGAGGAAAAGGTTGTCCTCAAAAAATTTGTAGTTGGGTTGACAGGACTGGGAAATATGGGAAAAGAGCAGATGTCCTTGGGTAGATCGCTTGACCGAGTCTCCATTTCTTCATCTGTAAAATGGGGAGAATTACACCTTTACTGTCAGGGTCATTTTGGAGGAAGTGCTTTATAAACTGTTATCTAGATTCTGTTATTCTTCTATGTACACAGGTGTTTGTGGCTGTCCTTCTGTGTGTGGCCTCAAGGTTGAAGAGGGATTATAGTGTTTCTGGGTTGTCTTCTTTGCTGATTATATAGCATGTCCCGGTGTCTGAGGAAGAAGGTGGAAATGAAAATAAGGGGCGCGCCTACGTGGCTCAGCCAGTTCAGCGTCTGATGCTTAGTTTTGGCTCAGTTCGTGATCTCAGGGTCCTGGGATCCAGGTCCATGTGGGGGCTCTGCGCTCAGGGAGTCCGCTTGGGATTCTCTCTCCCCCTTTGCCCCCACCCCCGGGGTGTGCTCTCTTTCTCTCTCTCAAATATAATAAATTTTTAAAAAAATTTTATTTATTTATTTGACAGAGATCACAAGTAGGCAGGCAGGCAGAGAGAGAGAGGAGGAAGCAGACTCCCTGCTGAGCAGAGAGCCTGATGTAGGGCTCTATCCCATAACCTGAGCTGAAGGCAGAGGCTTTAACCCACTGAGCCACCCAGGTGCCCCAATATAATAAATCTTTAAAAAAAAAAAAAGTGAAAATAATGCAGGTGCTCAGCACTTTCCTTCTCACCAAGACTCACTTTTTCTTCCTAACTTAAGGGGAATGTTCTCTACACTGACCACACTTCTGGATTGTTCAGATGCTGGATCCCCCCCCCCCGCCCCAATCCCCAAAACTCCCACCCTGGCGTGTGAGGATGAGGCAGTATCACAGTACTGCTAAGAAGCATTACTTTTTGGTGTTTAAGAGAGAACTTTTGGATAAACCTCTTTTCCTTCCTTTTTAATTCTGCAGTCAAGATGTCCCTTTAGAGATGCGGTAGAACTTGAAGGTTTATTGGTTTTACCCAAATTTTCCCCTTTTCCATTCTTGGGCCGCCCACAGCATGAAAGGCTCCGTGTGTTCTATTTTCGGCTCATAATAATGTCTTGATGTTGGAGGATAAAAGAGCCAACGGGAATGGAAGGCATTGCATAAGGAGCCACGGCCGGGAGTCCCGGTGAAGTTGGCAGCACTTGTGTGTCATGGGCTTTGGTCGTGTTGTCTTGCTGGACTTGCATTGGCCACACACCACAAAACGTGGTCCCCTGCACTTGCCACGTGACTCCTTTTCATATGGATGATTCGGAGTGGCAAAGGCCAGCTGCCTTTGAAAGGTGCCAAATGAACAGACTTGGTTTCCCAACAGTTTGAAAAGCCTGAAATGTTGGGTGGGGACGTCCACAGAGCCATTCCTGGGCCTTTATTTAGGAACGGGGCTGGAGGGGCTTGGTGGGGGCTGAGGAAATGGTCTCCTTGAGCCTGATGATTTTAGCTCTGTTTTAACATTGCCAGCCCTGCAGCCTTTTCGCTTGGACTCCTACTCGGTCCCCCCCCTTTTTTGGAGGCATGTTTATTTTATGTATCGACTTATATGTACCGCATCCTTGTTCCAAAAAAGGATTGAAGGCCATAATGAGCGGTCTTCCTGGGAGCAAATAATTTTTGCTTTGATCTGACAGAGGTTCACTTCCTAGCTGTGAAAAGTGACAACCACATGAAAACACATGGGGGGCAATTTCTTGTCCTTCTTGACCCAGCAGTGTTCGGGCCGAGTAGCTTTTTGCTTTAGTGTTGGAAACTGGAGATAAAACTTTTAATTAAAGGCAAGTTTTGTTAAGTAATATTGGTATTGACACCCTGACAGAACTCTTAATCTGCAAGAATTTTAAAGATGCATGAAAGTAATCCCCAGCAATGGTAACATCCTTGAGTGGCAGAGATCAGGTTTCTGTGTAAATGCCTTGATGGTTTATCACTTTTTTCCACAGTGTAGGGGTGCCAGGGAAGGTTCTGGATTTAATAATGAACTTCTTTGTGGGGGGGTGGGGGGTAGCAATTGGGAGATGTTCGTGCATGATTCAGCGTCCTGTTTCTTTAAAAATGTTTTCAAATACTCATTCTGTATCGTAATAATCAAAACTACTGTTAGGGGGGCGCCTGGGTGGCTCAGTGGGTTAAAGCCTCTGCCTTCAGCTCAGGTCATGATCCCAGGGTCCTGGGATCGAGCCCCGCATCGGACTTTCTGCTCAGCAGGGAGCCTGCTTCCCTCGCCCCCTCTGCCTGCCTCTCTGCCTACTTGTGATCTGTCTGACAAATAAATAAATAAAATCTTAAAAAAAAAAAAAAAACTACTGTTAGGATTCCAAACCGTTGTGGTTTAAACTTAGCTGGAATCTGAAAGGTGGCTGATAGAGTGAAAGGAAACCTCCTTTAAATAGGGAACACATTTGGCTTGCCTGATTGTTCCAGAGTTTGGGCTCTGGGCATATCAGAGCCACGGGCCAAGTCTCCCGGTTGAAGAGGTTGGGGAATACTTGCTTCAATCCACTGCCGCCCCCCTCCCCCAAACTCCCGTGTTCATACCATCGGTTAGTCCTGCAGAAACTCCTGCTGCAGATACGGACTTGCAAAGCTTCATGTTAGAACCACATTCTTGTCTAGGTGAGAAACACACTGTTTTGTCCCTGTACTAAGTCAAAACTCTAATGATGCTATTAAAACGGGTTCTCTCTCTTGGCCTTGGTAAGCTGGAAAGCCCTGGGAGGCAGGGAGAGCCGATCTGACTTTGGGGAACATCTGGAGCTCGGAAGCGGTCTTCTTTTCTCTCTGGGGATTCTGCTCCGTGCTCGCATTCAGTGACGCGATCCCAGCCCTGACATGGCCCAGAATGAACCACGTTTTTCCCCCCAACCTGCTTTTTCTCACTTTCCTTCTTCTAGGAGACTTGCTGAAGTTGTCATGTTATTTCTTTCCAGAATTTGTTGGGAGCAGCAGGCAAAGCCTTTCAGGAGTGTAAATAATGATGATTATAAAGAACATAAAGAACAGTCAATTTACCAAGGAAGGTGATCATCTTCGATTTGCCAAAGCTTTTCCGGCGCACCGTTATTTGCTTATAGTTGTCTAACACGAATGAAGACCTCAGTGGTACCGTGTTGTAAGAGGAGTCCTTTTACTCTCTTTGTATACTTGGGTCATCTCAGTAAAGCACAGAACCACCGTGCCCCCAGGTACAAGTGCTAATTCCTTGGGACAGATACCCAGCCAGGGAAGGCCTTGGATGGTGGCTTGCAGTTGCTGTTTTCCACCACCATCCACAGCAGATAATCCTCCCTGCTGGTGTGGAAAGATTGCGAAAGCTGATAAATAATACCTAATTTACTTGCAGAGTCCCCTTCTCTCTGCTTCCTACCCAATTTACAAATCCAAAGATGGCTATTTAAAAAGTCATTGGAAGGCTTTGTCTGAGTAGGCCCTGGCATTGAGTAAATGCATCTAAACGGTAGACTCCCATGCTCTTAATTAAAGCCCACAGCAGAGCTCCAGGGTGCGGGGCCAGGGGTGGGAGGGTGGTGGGGTGGTGGGGCTGGGGACTAGGAAGCTTGAAGTTGCAGGTTTTATTTTTTGGGGGAGGTCAACGTTGCCCCTCATTGTACTTTTAAGTTTAATTGCAGCATTTTGTATATTCTCGCACACATTGTTGTCCTTTGCTGCTGTCTCTTCTTAGCAAGAGTGCCAGCCCATTTTAGCCTTTCTTTTTTTAAAATTCTCCTACATCTCCAACTTATTCCAGTTCTTTTGGCAGTTCGTCATCTTTCTTTCTTCTGGCGTTTCAGTGGTAGTTCAAGACGGAAGGCATTTTAAGCATCTCAGTCTTTTCCCTGAGTGATTTTGGATGTGAATGTGATTCCCCCCGCCTCTTAACAATTCAGTGGGTTTTAATATATTCAGAGTTGTGCAGGCATCATCACGATCTGTTTCAGAACATTTTTGTCCACAGCCCCCTGCCCCCCCGCAAAGAAACCCCATACCCCTTGACAGTGACCCCACATTTCATCCCAGTTTCTGTGGTCTCTGGCAGCCACCGAACCACTTTCTGTCTCTCTGGACATTGCATTTACGTGGAATTCTACGATCTGTGGCCTTTTGTGACTGGCTTCTTTCACTTAGTGTAACATTTTCAAGGTTCACGCGTGTTGTTAGGCTGGACCAGCCCTCAGGTTCCTTTCTGTGACCACACAGTATTTCGCTGTATGGGCATACCACATTTTGCTAATCCGTCCATCAGCCGATGGACACTCGGGTTACTTTCCTCCTTTGGCTGTTGTCAGTGATGCCGCCGTGCACATTTGTGTATCCGTGTTTGTGTGTGTATGGGGGGGTGAGATTTGCTTGGAATATCTCCAGTTAGAAAACCTGGCGCACCCAACCCATTCGTGACCAGGTTTATTTGCTCGAGGTAACCTGCCAACTCTCTCAGTTTGTGTCCCTGAGCCCACTGTGTGTGTTGTGTTCAGCTGAGCGCTACGGTGGCCTCTCCCCTTCTGGGGCTCTGGGCTTGCCTTTGGGGACTGGGGTTCTCCTTTTCCTCACTGCCCGAGTGCCAGTCCTCACTGTGTGTGTAGGGGGGCCCAGAGTGGCCTTACTTTTCCCCTGCCCCTTGGCACACTGTAAACAGTGTTCACAGAAGTTTCAGCTGGACCCACGTGTGCTCCACTTGGGTGTGAAAGAATGGTGGGACTTCAGAGTTTGCGTTTTGTGAGCACTCAGGTGTTTCTGTCCGTGGTGGTGGATCTCTCAGATCCACATAGAGTAAAAACCCTGGGCCCTCTCTGGGGGCATGAAGAAGGACTAGGAGGACTGTTGCCCAGACTTTACCTTCAGAGTCCAGAAAGTTTTGACTTCCTCATGGTTACGTTAGTGATTTTTTGGGGCGGAACACCTTGGGGCATAGAACCACTGTCTACCTAGAAATTCTCCCCGATTTTCCTGGTCCTTCCAGGCCCGCTTTGCCTAAACAAAAAAGCACTTCATAATGAACTCTTCATAATGAACTCCTTTTAAGAAACGGGAGTTGTTTTAAGGAAGAGCGATGGTGCCATGTTTTCTTTTGATGTTTTTGATTTGTACCAGATTTTTTTCCCAAGTTGGTGTGAAATTGTTGAGACGATCTGGGTCTCTTCTTTGAATCAGGAACTTTTTGCTTATTTTTAAGCTTAAAGGTCAGAGAAATTGGGAGGCAAGAGAACAGAGGTGGAATGGTGAGGGGGGGTGGGTCTGAAAATGTGTGGCCCGAGGGTGTTCCAGACTTTCTGGAGGTGCAGAGAGCATGTCCTCCGGTCTTGGTGTGGATGTCTGTGCCTTATCTCAAGGCTCCTGGTGAAGACTGGAAGCCAAAGACCAGCGTGTCTGTCAGCATTTGGAATCTTATTTATTACATAGCGCTGAAATTTGGTGTCAGAAACATTTCTGACTCATGATAATCATGTTTTTTCACACCAGTTTTTCTGGTACAGCTCTCTGTCCCAGATTGACTCTTGTGCTCAGGTCATTGCTCTGGCTTACGCAATGGGAAGCCCCAGCAGGCGGCTACATCTGGCATTTTTTTTCTCTGTAGTGGCCAACCGACCAAGAATTGGCAAGGTTAGATACGGACTTCGGTGTAGAAGGTAGGTAGGTGTGAGTGAGGGAGTGTGTGCGTGCACGCGCGTGTGTGCGGGAATATCCAAGAAGGAGCTACTTTTTTCGTCTTTGCGTTAACTGGAAATCTGTGTCCTGTTCTGCCCAGCTGTCTCTGTGTCTTGTACCTATAACCTATCCACCTCCTTGTGCCATTTCAAAAGCAAATGCCACATCCCTCCTCCTAAAAATTGCTTATTAGAGCTAATTTTAAGAATTGAGTTAGAACTGCCCTCTAATGTAATGCAGAATATTTCCCAATAATGCCTAGGTTAACAATGATAGTCTTGCTGTATTGTGCAAAAAGGGCTTCTGTTCAGACCCAGCTGGGTTTCAGGCTTAATTCATTGCTCTATGGTGGGATCACCACAGCTGCTGTGGGGCCTTTACAAATGCAAAAAAGCTGTCAGTGTTTGTTTCATCAGCTGCATAAGTGATGAGGCCAAGTTGAGGAATCCATTCCAGTGTTGCAGTGTGCAGGCTGCGCCATTATTGTTTACAGAATTAGTGTGTTGGAGCTTTAAAAGAGTTGGCACCTCGACCGCCCTTCAGAAGCACAAGGCTAAGGAGCAGGACCAGTCGGTTGGCCTTGTCCTGTTGGCCGGATCCAGCCCAGCCCTTGTTTTGGACAGCCGCAGCTCCAGGCCATGCTGTGGGACTGACCTTTGGGACAGGGCGGGGGACGGGGAATTTCTTGTCCCTTGAGATCCCTACCCCAAGCTTAGATTTGCCTTCTTTTGTTTTTAGTCCCTTATTTAGGGTAATTGCAGCTGAATTTTAAAGGCTTCCTCAGCCTCCCACCCCAGGTAGGTCCGGGGTTGGTAGCTGGGACTTTAGGGTCTCCAGTAACCTTCTGGATTCTGCTCCCATGGAGCAGAATCCAGATTTTGCCAAGTGGTAATGGTTTGGGAATTGATTTTGCCAAGTGGTAATGGTTTTGGAATTGCCCTCATTTCTCCCCACGGATACGTAAGTAAGTTAAGGCTACTTCTTGGCTGTAGGAAGGGCCACTGGACAGCTCCCTGTCCAGTCTTTTCGGGGGTGTTCCCCAGGGTCCCTCAGCGGATGCCAGCCCCTTTCTGCAGGGACTTGGTCTAGCCGTGGCTGCCTGTCCTGGCCCTTTTGGGCCGGGCAAGCGTGCGTTTGGCCACTACACACGCATACATGATCTTTCACAGGCTAGCGTGGCCTTGTCTCAGCTGCCCCTGATTTATTTCTAGCCCCCTTCTCAGCTCATGGGTCTCTCCAGAAGTCCTGCTTCGTGGAAGCAGGAGGGTGGAGGCGGTAGCCAGTCTGCTTAGGTTTGCATAGCAGAGCCTGTCAGGTTTCCGCAGCCAATGGTGATGAATAAGGGTGCTTCCTTCCAGCTGGAAATGTCCCAAAGTGTTCTTGCATATTCATAAAAAGGATGGCACGAGGCTCAGGGTCTCCAAATTAAAGGTCAGTACTGCTCAGCTTTGGACCTCAAGGCATCGTCACACAGGCCCTTCTTA
Organism: Taxidea taxus jeffersonii; assembly: GCA_003697995.1. Taxonomy (NCBI): domain Eukaryota; kingdom Metazoa; phylum Chordata; class Mammalia; order Carnivora; family Mustelidae; genus Taxidea; species Taxidea taxus. The sequence goes on from ML112075.1 coordinate 29,888, forward strand.
ATTCCTTTATGTCTCCGCGATTTGCCCTACGGATCCCCTGGGGCGCAAGAGGACATGTGGGTCTGATGAATTCCCATGTGGTCTGTGTGCTGATTAAGCAGTTTGTGGGGGGTGGTCCTTGTATGGGCTCCCTTTTTATCTTTTTAAAAATATTTTATTTATTTTTTTTTTAGAGAGAGAGAGAGAGAGAGAAAGCACGAGCTCAGGCAGACAGAGTGGTAGATAGAGGCAGAGGGAGAAGCAGGCTCCCCGCCGAGCAAGGAGCCGGATGCTGGACTCGATCCCGGGACTCTGGGATCATGACCTGAGCCAAAGGCAGCCGCTCAACCAACTGAGCCACCCAGGCGTCCCTGGCCTCCCTTTTTAAAAAAATTATTATTATTTTTTAAAAGATTTTATTTACTTATTTGACAGGGATTACAAGTAGACAGGCAGGCAGAGAGAGGAAGGGAAGCAGGCTCCCCGCTGAGCAGAGAGCCCGATGTGGGGCTCGATCCCAGGACCCTGGGACCATGACCTGAGCTGAAGGCAGAGGCTTTAACCCACTGAGCCACCCAGGCGCCCCCCTGGCCTCCCTTTTTAAAGAGCTCTTTTTATTTTATTTTTTTTTAAGATTTTATTTATTTATTTGACAGAGACAGCCCGAGAGGGAACAGAAGCATGGGGAGTGGCGGGTGGTGTGGGGGGGGGGCGCGGGGGCGGGAAGCAGGCTTCCCACTGAGCTCTGGGAGAGCCTGATGCAGTCCGGGGCTGGATCCCAGGACCCTGGAATCATGACCTGAGCTGAAGGCAGACCCTTAACGACTGAGCCACCCAGGTGCCCCTAAAGAACTCTTGAGGGGAGAGGATGGACAAGTATAAGTTAACTCACAGTAAACTTCAGCAGAGAGCAAATACATATACCAAGTCAGAGTTTTAACTGTCTTCATCTCTCCCCACCCCTCTCCCCACCCCTGGAACATTAACAGTGAAAAGGGAAGTAGCCTTAGTGAGCTCGGCATCCCCTCCCCTGGGGTGGGGGTGCAGATGGGCTGGGTTGTAGGGCCTGGTAAGGAACCAGCGTGCTCGGTTCCACTGGTGGGAACGTCATGGGCCCTGCCTGCTTCTTTCCTGGGGCTGGGGTGCTTGTGGTATATTTCCAGAAAGCTTATGGAATCCTTGCTCATAGCCTCTTCCGCTTTTAGGGAAGCCATCCTGAGGCATACTTCATTTTGAAAGTATGGCATTTTTCTTTGTGTTCTTAGCAGTTCCTTTGAATACCTATCCAAGTGATTGTGAGTGTGTGTGCATGTATGTGTGTTCGTGTCTGTTAGTTCAAGTGAATGTCGCCACCTTGTGACCCCTAGGGACCTCAGTTGCTTGCCAGCTCCAAATCAGGGTGGACCACTGAATGTCCGCCCTGCCACTTACTAGCTGAGTGCCCCAGAAGACCACTGGGCCTCAGCTTAAAGCCAGCCTCAGTGTTCTCCACTGAGAGGGATGCACTTGCCTCCCTGAGCAAAGGGGAGGTATTTAGTAAGTGTGCCCCCCACGTCGCGCGCAGGCCTGCCCTTCCCCCTGCACACGGGTGTGGCTCCTGCAGGGCTTGCACCAACACAGATGCTGCATGGCCAACTGTGAGTTAAGTTGTTCTCTGCCTGTGGGGGAGAGAGAGGGTGAGCTCACTGCTCTGCACATAACAAATGTGTCCAGAGAGAGCCTGAGCTTCCTTGAGGGCCATCCTCCTGACCTTGGCGTCCTCCACCCATCCAAAAAAATCTCAGGCTGGCTGGTCACTAGCAGGCACCCAGGGTAGAGGTTTCTCTCCCAGCTGGGCTTGAGGGGAAGCATAAGGTCCGGGGACGCCAGTAGCTGGGACAGGAGCGCCTGAATCCTAACTGGCTGGCTGGACACGGCAGGGGGTGCCCAAGCGGCCCCTGGGCCCCCAGCAGGGGTGTCACTCGTGAAACAGTCCAGGTACAACTCCGAGCTTCGAGCTTTGTGTCGGGTTTCCTGGTGAAACGTAGACGGGCTCCCAGTGCCCTGGGAATGGACTGTGCTGGTTCCAGTGTTTTCTGGTTGAGTGGTTTCAGCCAAGCTGTGGGAACTGTGGGAGGATAGTTCATTGGCTTTTCTGCCTTTGGGAGTCGGGGGTGGTGGACGAGTAGGATTTCACCTTTGTTTCATGACCGAGGACTTCAGAGGACCTCCTGGCCAATGGTCTGACGGCCTTTGTCACTGTACCTTCATCTGAAAGGGCTGGCGGATGGCTGGGCTGTGTGCATGCTGAACCCCAGAGGGCTGTGTATTTTACCTATGTTCCTGTGGGTGTTGTTGTGTTACTTGGGGGCCATTCGCCTGAGGGTTCCGCACGATGAAAGTTGGTTCCTTGGAATGCACACTGACACACACCCTCCCAGGATGCTGCTGGGTCAGAACCTCTAAGGTCTTCACCCCCGAGTTCCGGAGGGGAGATGAGTCGATGACTCGTTCATACTCTCTGGCCACCGTGAGCGTGAAGGAAGCCCAGACTGCTCCCCTCTCCATGGTGGCCTGGTCACGAAACTGTTACTCCTCACTGCCTGTCCGGTCACTGGAAATGGGGGTAAGAGATGGCGGCCTCCATTTTGTTCTTGCTGTGGAAGGCCCAGGTGCCCATCACTTGATACAGAAGTTAAAGCCAAACCTCTGAACCCTCTCAGGCGGCCTGTTCGACCCGAATTAGCTTTTCTGTAAGGGCAGAGCTAGTTTTTCCTACCTTAAGTGCTCTCACGGAGCTCATCTTTGAGCTTTGACTGTGGACAGGGGTTATCTTGCTGCTGCTAATAGGATAAAAACTAAACTGAAAAAGTTCATTTGCCCAAGCAATTGTCATTTCCTTCTCAGGAGTGCTGCTTTAGTCTGGGACTTCATTTAGTCCGGGGGAAATGGTTGTGCCCTCCCCCTGGTAAGCTTCTTTCCATTATCCATTTGTGGCAGAACTGACTGTTGTTTGGGGAGTGGAGGGGCGGGGGAAGGCCTGGGGAGCTGGGGGTGAGAGAAAGGAGCTGCTAAGAAATGTTTCTGCCTTATATTGGAAAGGCTGTGGCTTCAGAATGGGGGTAGAAGGGGAGGGAGCTAGGGTCGCTGAAGCATGACCGGCCTCCCGAGGCCCCTGGGACTTCACAACAAAAAAAAGGGGAGCTTTTGGCAGAATCTTTCACATGCACACGTCTTCCTCTCCTGCATCCATTCTCCCCTGCTGTTTTGTAAATCTCCTTGTTGGAAATTTTTAACACGGGAGCCTTCTTCCTGTGCGGCTCTTGGGCTCTTGGCAGAATGCTCACCCGCAGCTGCAGAGAACCGCCCTCCCCTTCACAGCAGCTCTCCTTTAAAAGCATTCGTGGGGCCACAGAACAAAATAAAAACTTGAGGGTTGTTCAGAAGTGCAAGCCAAGTTTAATTAAAACTCCAGGAAGTTGGGGGCTATAACTCTTTTTGTTAAATCTCTTAAAGTCAGGCGTGCGCCAGTGGCAGGCAAGGTGGAAAATGCCAGAAGCTGTTCCCGGCGCGGAAATGGAAGGCCTCCCTGTCTGCTTCGCGAGGGCGCTGGGGGAATACCCCAGAGCTTTGTCACCTCGTGGTGGTGGTGGCCTCCAAATGGTTGCCGAGTTGTTAGGTGGTTGCCTCCTCCTCTGAGGAGGAAAAGCCTGAGAGAGCTTTCTGTCTCCTCCCAACCCAATCTTCTCACACCCAGTGCTCCGCCCCACAGTCCCTGACCAAGCCCTTGGGCTGTGACACGTCTTCAGTAAAACGTGAAGCTTCTGACTGGACAACCACTGCCTCCTAACATTGGCTTTTCATTTTTTTTTAAAAATATTTATTCAGACTTTTTTTACTAGTATTTTTAAAGTAAGTTTCTGTGCTCAACTTGGGGCTTGAACACACAACCTGGAGGTTGAGTCGCGTGCTCCATGGGCGGAACCAGCCAGGCGCCCCTAACACTGGCTTTAAAAAAAAAATTTTCGGATAGGATGAGGGCCGTCTGAGCATTTTGGATGATGGGGCTGGTTCCTGGGCCTTGGAGATTTTTTTACACATGTTCACACTCTATTATCATTCAGGGAGTATTTATGGACGTCTGAAGCGCTCTCACCGATTCCATAGACCAGAACCCAGTCAGGGGCCAGAAGTGAATTGCTGTCTATAGCCAGTTGGACTGTCCCCGGAAGGACACTTAGGACTTTTCTCACAGATTGAGAAGATCGGTAAATTTAATATTTGGTGACGTGGCCTTAAATTGAGTTTTGCCAGGAGATGGTTTAGCTTCGTGTCCACTTGTAAATTTCTTTCCCGAGTAGTTACGTGGAGATCGTGTGCACGCCATTTGTGTTTTTACACACGGAGTTATGTTTTTTTTTTTAATATACTTCATTTATTTATTTGAGAGAGAGATCACAAGTAGGCAGAGAGGCAGGCAGAGGGAGAGAGGAAGGGAAGCAGGCTCGCTGCTGAGCAGAGAGCCTGAAGCGGGGGCTCGATCTCAGGACCCCCAGGACCCCGGGATCATAACTTGAGCCCAAGACAGAGGCTTTAATGCACTGAGTCACCCAGGCTCCCGACACACGAAGTTTTTATGTAGGGAACATAGCCTTTCCTTGTTGCTTCTGTAGAACCTAGCACTCCTTTCTTCAGACAGAATGGTTTCCTCAGGATCTTTCTTGGGTATTTGTGTGTTTGACCCTAACCATTTGCTGGAGGTAGTCTGACAGTCTCCTCTCATTTCATAGGTATGGAATTGAGATTTTTAAGAAGCTTAGTGGTTTCAAGTCCTGTCAGGCCAATACTTAATACAGCTGGAACTTGACACCTTGGCTCTGTGGTGACTGTGTCCCAGAGGTGTTGGGCTCTGGGTTAGGTTTTTGCTCTACCTTGAAAAAGCCGTGGGACCTTATCTGCAGTTGAGTCTCCTCTGCTGCAACGTCAGAGGACACGACTGGAACGGAGTCTCTGGATTGCCGTGATTTTTTGTCTTCTCGACATTTGCAGCTCAACTTCCCTTCCCTTTATTCACTTCAATCTCCACAAATACGTATCATCTACTCGGTGTGATTTGTCCAGTGACGTATTTTTTTTTTAAAGATTTTATTTTATTTATTTGACAGAGATCACAAGTAGGCAGAGAGGCAGGCAGAGAGAGAGGAGGAAGCAGGCCCCATGCAGCGCAAAGAGCCCGACCCGGGACTCGATCCCAGGACCCTGGGACCATGACCTGAGCCGAAGGCAGAGGCTTTAACCCACTGAGCCCCCCAGGCGCCCCCCAGTGACGTATTTTTACTCCTGTGCTGTGGAAGGACGTGGGAAGGACGTCCAGGATTGAGAGCTGACGAGGTTCGGGAGGATTTTCGGTCAGTGCGAACTCCTCACACAAAGATGGTGTTTAAGGAGCTTCTCATTCATCCCGTCCGCCTTTCTCACAGGCTCTCAGGAGATGGTCGTGCCTCTCACAGCCAGGGTTTAGGAGTGGCTTTGTGGGGAGTTTGTGTGGTGGGTCTCCCTTCTCCTAGCTCTGTTCCAGTCATAGCAGCTTCTTACTCATTGGGGGAGTTCTCATAAGATCTCCACTATCAAAAAAAAAAGTTTGAAAACGGTCATTTTAGGGCATCCCAGTTTCCAAACCAGCAGGAATGGAAGACCACGTTGGGCCTTCTCCCACAGCTGAAAGGTGTTTAAAAGCACTGGTGGGATTGTAAGCCCTAATAAACATGGCTTGAAAAAAGCCCGTGTTTGGCCCCATGTCCTTTATGCTGTCCTTTCTGAGGACCATTCTGCAGTTTTTTATTCTGGAAGGAAGCCTGGTGTTGTTTCCTTGCAGACAACTAGTTATAATGCACTGTCTGTGTAGTGTTACGCATTTCCCAAAATTCTGTCATGTCTCATTTGGTAAACACAGAGCAGTCTCAGGGATTTCTGTGTGGAGCCCTTGCTGGTCTGCTGGTTTCTTTTTTCTTTTTCTTTTTTTAAAAGATTTTATTTATTTATTTGACAGACAGAGATCACAAGGAGGTAGAAAGGCAGGCAGAGAGAGGAGGAAACAGGCTCCCTGCTGAGCAGAGAGCCCGATGGTAGGGCTGGATCCCAGGACTCTGGGATCATGACCTGAGAGGCTTTAACCCACTGAGCCACCCAGGTGCCCCGGTCTGCTGGTTTCTATCCAGAACTGCTCTTGAAAGCTTTTATGTCATTTAAAAGAAGAGTTCTCTATTGGCTAGTAAGCTGCCATCGAGGGGATGCATACCTCTGTAAGCCTACAGGATTTCTCCCATTCTAGTCTCCCCACAACCCTGTGAGGTAGGCGCGTTCCCCAGCTTGCAGTTGAGGAAACAAGGCTGGGAAGAGGGGCCAGCCTTGGGTTCCCCTTCCCGTCCTCCCAGGTGAGGTTTGGATCCTGGGCCCTGGAGGTCACACAGCCACAGCCCTGGGTTTCAGTTCTGACTCTGGTCATTTACTCAGTCTCCTAACTCCCTCATGGAAACCGACACACAGATGATCTGGGAAACAGAGGCCCTCAGTGTAGCATTCGTGCCATTTAATTGGGAATGTCTGCCAACTTCCTATATGTTTCATTTTTATGACTACAGTTTTATTATTATTGCCATACTGTCACTGAATTTTTTTTTTCCTGAAGATTTTATTTATTGGACAGAGAGAGAGAGAGAGAGATCACAAGTAGGTAGAGAGGCAGGCAGAGAGCAGGGTAAGCGGACGTTGAGATCATGACCTGAGCCGAAGGCAGAGGCTTGACCCACTGAGCCACCCAGGCACCCCTGTCACTGAATTTTTAACCTGATGCCCCCTCCCAAGCACCCTCCTCCTTCTGGCCCCCCCAGGAATTCTTTTCAGACACATTATCCTTAGTGTTGAAAGCAGGATCTTATTAATAGTTTTCCTCTCAGGTTAAAAGGTGTGATACTAGATTAGGGGATTATATTTATATACTGTTGCCAACATGCAAAACAGAACCCCGTAAGTGGCTGTTTATGGAGAAGGAAATCGGGTGATTCAGAATGGGGGCCTACCGGATTTTTGCGGGTCTTCATATTTTACTCACTTCATTTTCTGGTGTGTGCGGGGACTTCCTTCTGCCTGGTCTCCCCCACATTCGTGCACTGCCGCTGTGAGACTATTTTTAAAAATATTTTTCATTTGCTAACAATATGGAATACACATAGTAGGTTTTCTGTAAACACAGCAAAGAGCCAGATGATTAAAGATTTATCACTGGGATGTGCATTTATACTGTCCTCCTACGCTTGTCCCCTCCAGTGTCCCCTCTGGGACATGCTCTTACTCAGAAAAGTGAGGAAGTGATCTTTAAGTGATGATGGTACTCTTTAAAAAACTGTTTTTGGGGGCGCCTGGCTGACTCAGTCGGTGGAGCGTGCACGTTCAGTGTGGAGACGCCTTAAAAATAAAAACTTCGGGGCGCCTGGGTGGCTTAGTCACAGATAAGTGTCCAGCTCTTGATTTCAGCTCCCAGCTTGATCTTCTGAGTTCAAGCCCCGTGTTGGGCTCCTCCACGCTGGGTGTGGAGCCTGCTTTAAATAAATATGTAAATTCAGAATAAGTAAATAAAATCTTAAAAAAAAACCCCACAACTTTTCTTAAGGCTGCTTTTTGGAAGCCTGATGTTTAGATGTGATGTATATTCATAGGACCCTGGTTTTGAGTCCTCCAAAGATCAATTTCATTGTTACGGGGATACTCACTGAAGAACAACATGTTTTCTTTTCTTTCTTTCTTTTTTTCTTTTAGCCTTTCTGTATCTCTTTCAAACTATTTTTTACTCTGTCGTCTTCGTTTGTTAAGAAGTATTTCACTTTGCATTTCATGAGAATTTTGGGGCTCTCAACTGTTTTTGCATGCTCTTTTAAAAGAAGCGTGTGAAGAAACAGGTGCATTTCTGTCTGTTCAATAGAGAATTATGTGATTCTGTTTTATTTTCATAGAAAAGCTAAAGGTTCCTGTGTAGTATTATCTAATATTTTGTTCTGAAGAAACACGTTCTATTGATAAAACAGGAAGCGTGTGGGAAAAGGCCATTCAGCAGCATGTTGGGTTCTCGGATCCAAATTAATTTGCCTTCGTTCAGATAATTTAACACAGCCTAGTAGCTGAGGTTTCCAGAACGGTTTATTTTAGAGTACCCCAGGAAGTGAGAGGGTGATTTTAGAACTTGAGTTTTTGTGTTTGAAGGGGGGCAATTTAGATCAGAACCAACAATTCTGTTGGCTGACTTTTGATTCTGGATTTTTCTCTCAGTGATGATCCTTGGCACTTTTAGTCTTTCTTGGGTCTACGAAGGAGATGCTGGAGGTTTCACTCCCCCTTTGCTGTTTTTATTTTTCTCTTTCCCTCCTCTGCCATTCCATGATTGCATCAGTAGGACCCTTAAGAAAGCTATTGACAGGGGCACCTGGGTGGCTCCGTGAATTAAAGCCTCTGCCTTTGGCTCAGGTCAGGATCTCAGGGTCCTGGGATGGAGCCCCCGCACTGGGCTCTCTGAGCAGCAGGGAGCCTGCTTCCCTTCCTCTCTCTCTGCCTGCCTCTCTGCCCACTTGTGATCTCTGTCTGTCAAATAAATAAATAAATCTTTTTAAAAAAAAAAGAAAGCTATTGACAATGTGATGGTCTCAAGCTCCACCTGCAGTTAGAAGCCGGTCATCCTTCTGGAATGTTCTTTTTATAGGAGGCTGGTATGAGTGTCTTAAATAGGTTTGGTTAGGTAGGCCTTTAGTTTTGTGGTGTCTGGAGAGGCCACTGGACTGCAGAGAGGTGCCTTCAGGCATCCCTGTTTGTGTAATAGGATTTGAATGGGTTACCTCGGTCTCTGTGACCTGGGGTCACAAGCTCTGGGCCCAAGTTGCCACAGGAGGTAAGAGTTGGGAAGAGATGTTGGATCTCTCTTGTGAAGGAAGCATCTGGGCTCAGGATCTAAGACTGGAGGAGGAGAGGCACAGGGAAAGGGGCAGCAGAGAGGAGACTGGCCTTCAGGGTGAGAGGCGGGGCAAGACAAGGACAAGCTGGGAAACTTTGTCCTCACCTAGAAAGAGGTTTTGTAGATGGGCCTCTGGATATTCCACATTTCCTTTTTTTTAAAAGGCCCTGTGCACAGCTGACTTGGAAAATTTCCTACACACACAGCTCCTTCATTAGATACTGATACCGGTTAATTCAAAATCGCTTGTAATTGGAAGCAGCTGCTGTTTCCCAGCTGACGAGGTGTTTGAATCAGATGCTTTGAATTAGCTGGACTTGGATTATTCATATTTTAATTAAAGTCCATTTTATCCCTCCCAGTCTCTTGCCTCTCCAGTGACCAGGATTTTACAGTAATACATTTGAAATTACGTGAGCATCCCAGTAGAAAGGCATGATGCAAGTTCAAGGAGTTGCGGTTGATTGTGGCCTTGTATCATGAAATAGTGAATTTAGCTGCATTGCCGATTCCCCTCTGTCACTCTCTGAACCTTGCTTCTGTCGTGGGGGAAGATTTCATTCTGTTTAGAAAAGCTGAGACTTTTGTCCCCTCTCCTCCTCTTGGGACACGGGCATGTTAGCCCAATTGCTTGTGTCACTGCTACCAGGGAAGGTGCTGCGTGAAATGGGACAAGCTATTTTCTGGTCATTTTGGTCTACTGGGGTTTGCAAATTAAGCCATGAATAGTGGGGGCTTTGGGGCAGTGGGGAAATTTTCTTAGAAGAAAAAAAAAGGTAGCAAGTGCAAGGGTGAGGCTCTTTAGTGCTTCTGTGTAGATACAGAATGTTCCACAAGCAGCTTGCAAGGAAAAACCCACTCTCTTAGTTTCCGGGGGGGGGGGGGGGAAAAAAAAAACAGGGAGATTGCTTTGCTTTGCCTCGGTCTCTCCATGATGCTAATAAGGAAAAGAGGCAAAGCTGGAGGGAAGGAGATAAGTGGATGTTTCGTCCCTTCCTTTCCCTGTTGAAGGCACCTAAGTCGACTAAAGTTTAACTTGGCAGATGTGCTAGTTAATTTAATTTTGTGTTAGTCCCTCTCCTCCCCGAGAGGGTCCCATTTTGGCTGACTTGCAGAAGAAGCACAGCTATGCAGACGTGCCTGTTAGAGGGTGTAAGCATTCTCTGTGATCTGGGAAATTTAAAAAGGGCGGAGGAGACGTGGGCTTCGTCCGAAAGTTTAAAGCAGGCACCTGTCTGTGCATTTGGGGAATTCTGTAAGTTGACCGTCGATGTGTCCCATAAGATTTGGCACTGTCAAATTAGCACACGGGAGCGCCCAAGTAGAAGGAATTCTAGGATTGGCTGGATGTTTGGGGGGGCACAAGGAGACCACTGAAACAGGGAAGTAGTTCTTCCAGCACAGTCCTTCCGTTTTTTTGGCAGCCCCTTGACCAGAGAACCTTTGTCCTGTGCATACTCTGCACTGGGTCAGGGATTCGGAGGCCCCACAGAAAGAAGCTGGGGTTTTCCTGGCCCATGTCCAGGGTCAAGGACTGGCACGGAGACTGGCCTTGGAGGAGAGACAAGGTGTTGCAGTCTTGTCTTTCAGGAGGGTCCTTCTGTGTGTCATCCCTGCCCCCTGGAATTTTCTAGTGGCTCTTCACGGAATTGCTGAGGCCTGGCACAGTTTGGTTACTTTTTGGACTTCTCCCCAGGTCACAAGGCCATCAAACCCTAGGTATGCATACCCAAAGGAAGAGGGAACACACCTGACAGCAAAAGTGGAAAGGTACATTTCCTTCAGATTTTTAGTTCTTCATGAATGAGTCCTTCAAACAAGCACATGGTCGTATTCTCTCCACTGTGGTAACTACCACATTTTTGAATGCTTTTGCCTGTTAATTAAGCATTATGTGTTTAAATAGATGAGCTATGTATATTCTCACGCACCTTTGCCAAGCAGGATTTATTCTTATATTTTTACTGATGAACAGACTTGGCTTCTGAGGAATAAAATGGCTTAAAGCAGTA